>NW_007362502.1:512476-532365 GCF_000346735.1 Prunus mume
CCGGTTCCGACAAGGGTTCCCAAAGTTTTGACAAATTGCTGATCGGGCATGACAGCCTTAATCGCTGTTTGGAATGCTATTGAAGTGGAATGCAGAGCAATTAATGTAAGAGCAGCAGCACTTGTGAAATAGCAAACATAGGAGGACTTGTTGCTGTCAACAGCTCCCCAAAACAGAAGGCAAGATGCAATTATTGAGCAAGTCATGGCAATGCTGTCTGTGACGATGAACCACTTGAAATCATTATTTGACTGCAGTAGAGCCTGCCCTCGGTCTGGGCCTACATCATTGTTGTAGCCTCCAGGCATTGTGAAGGCAGCTGAAAATGTTACAGTTGTGATAAGTGTTGCAACCATCAAAAGGGTCTGACCCATTTGCATGTAAGTTTGCACTGCACTGGCTTCTTCTTGTTCAGCTCTTGGGGAAATCTTGATGTTGCCCAACGAAGAATGCGAGGTACCGAGATGCCCCCAAAAGTTTGGCATAATGTGCTGCCATTTCTATCAGATGAATTGTTGTATTTGTTAAGCATTATGACCAATTATATACAAGGGAAGGGGTATTATGTATTTAGTACTCACCCTAGGAGATTTCATACCGGATTCCTTAAATGACCTATCAATGTCAAATGCTGTTTGGCCACTTTTGTTCTTGGAACTTTGATTTACTCTTCCATCCCACCTCAAGTAACATAGAATCCAAGTTTTTCTTTCTATGGTGGCCAGATGCAAAGGTGTGTTTCCATTGATATGAGGTTGATTCATGAGGCACTCCAGTTCTGGTGTTTCTAGTACATACCTGACAACATTTGCTTGGCCACCAAAGATGGCCATATGAAGAGCATTCTGTCCATATAGGTCACAAATTTCTCCAGAGTCTGGGCAATGTCGCATGATCTCTCTAATCACACTGGTATGACCTCTGCCTGCTGCAACATGAATCGGTGAATGGCCATCTTTGTCCAAAACATATGCAACAGACAAATCAAGTTCTAGTAATCGTTGAACTGTTCTGTGGTGGCCAAGGGATGCTGCGTAGTAGAGAAGCCTTGGTTGATCAGTTTCTTTGATCAGCTGCTGTTTGAACCGTAGGAGTACTTCCACGATCTCTTACGATGACAAAAATTGAGGTTGAGTTCAAATAAGAAAATACAGAAGTTGTGAAACTCGTATGACCCTATGTGCAATATATATATATAGGGGGCGGATCAGCACCACATATATATGCATTTGTGTGTTTGTGTGAATGGAATTTTATTCTATGAAACTTCAAATACCAAACGCATCTATCTGAAGTTAAAGTCCATAAAGAATTGCAGGGAGTTGGATATTATAGTAGTTGGTGAAAGTGTGTGCAAAGTGAAAGCATCCATTGCTAAAAAAGTTAGAACAGAACTGGGTCAAAGTATGACATACCAAAATGCTTCTCAATAACAGCAGCATGCAAAGCGGTTTGGCCATCTGACCCGCCATGAGCTGATGATGCAGTTGATTTTAAAATCTGATTCAGAATCTCAAACATTCCTCCTCTTGCAGCCACATGTAAAGGAGTATCTCCATCTAAGTTTTGCTGTGTGAGAAAGGACCTGCATCTGCTATAAATCTCAGCCACAACCTTTGTGTGTCCAAATTGCATGGCGATATGGAGGGCTGTGTTTTCTCGGGGTGTAAGTTGATATAGTAGGCTCGGATTGTCATTAAGAAGTTGTTTGAGTAAGCAAATGTCACCTGACTTTGCAGATTTGTTGAGCCTTGGGTCCATGGAATGTTGGTAATGATCAACTAGTACATAATCTGTGGATGGTTTATTCAAGGCCTTGTGATTTTAAGTAGCAGTTGTGAAAGAATATATAAACTCATCATCCCATCTTAGTCTTGCTGTTGACAATCAAAAGTTTGCAATGGTTCATTTTAGTTTTCGAGACAGGTGGAAGAACGAAATACACGGAAAAATTCAAGCCAAGCTGACCACCATATAAACTACAGCAGAACATCACAATCCAATTTGAAAATATACATAACTTCTGGTGGGACGAGTTTTCACTGAGGCAGGTGCAACTCAAAGTCCTTCGTGAGGTCTACATGAATCTTTTCAAGAGGTTTATGCCCATTTCATACTCTAATCTGTCATGTGGTTTATCAATTCAACGCCAGTCATTCTAAAACTATGAAACTGGTCATAAGTATAACTAACTGATGTAATGTAAGATAGCGACGAGTATTTAAACACCAATTGGTTTCTTTAGAAGGCAGAAGCAGAAAGCAATCACTATAATATGCTGGGAGAGAGTTAGAAGTCAAAGCCCTGTATGATTTTCTTCTGCAATGTGAGAAGCATGGAACTAAAATAATGTGCAGGTAGAAAAGACTTTGCTCCTTTTGAAAAGGTCAATCTTGCTAGGCTATATAAATAATATACCTTTTCTATGTGACTATGTAGTCGTTATAATTTTACCAATAATATAACACGTATGCTTGTTGAGGAGTGCTAAACCTCTTGTTTGAGCTTACTCTAAAATGCCATATCGTGACAAAAAGAAGACCAAATTCATTATTATCATGAATATTTTTATTGTTTACAGAAAGTATCCTAATATTCTTTATACTTTTTTTGTTGAAACTTTGTCAATGTTGCTGAAATTTGACAAGTGTCAAAACCCCATTGGTTTTAAGGAGGAGGAGCTCCTCCTCAATTTTAAGGACCCAAGTCATGCTTTTCTTTTAATCACAATTAGATGACGTTATGAAGTGGGTCCAAATGAGTTGTTAGCGTCATTCGCAATGACAAAGGGGAAGTTATGGTGGCAATGGATGTAGGCTTTCTACTTCAAAACATGCAAAAAAATTGGCTTTTTACTTCAGATTGAAAATGTCGTTGGATGCAGGCTCTACTTCCATCTTGGTGGAATCAGATGCTCAAGCTGTTATTTGTCAATTGCAAAAATAAGAGGAGGACCTTGCATCGGATGGCAATCTCATTGAAGAAGTTAAGAGGTATCTTAATCAGTTTCAGAAGATTTATATTTCTTATATCCCAAGAGATTATAATATTGTTGCTCATAAATTAGCCGCTCATGCTATCAAATGTCAGCATGTGAAAATTTGGCATGAAGATGTTCCTCCCTGGTTGGAATATTCTGTATTCGATGATGCCTGTAACCCTTGACTTCTCTCAATGACTTATGTACTTGCTAAAAGAAACTAGGTAACGATTAAGCTCTACTGTATGTTTATTAACACTGTACTTAAAATTATAAACCCGTTGCAATTGAGGTTAAACCATGATTTTCATTTAACAAATTAACAGCAGCCAAACATATGCACTCTCTCCCTCGTCTAGGATCCACATTTTTCCTAATACAGCAGCCAAACATGCCCTAAATAAAAAGGTCAGGATCAGCAACCATATAATTTTATACACAGATAGTGACAGTCTTTGAATGTTTCCGCACTTTGAACAGTTGAGATTCTTTATGACATAAAATTACTTTTTTCTGAATTTTTTTTTATGTATCTTGGAGTACAAGAAAAGAAGGAAAAGAAGGAAAAGAAGGCATCAACTATATGAAATAATATCGAGTTACAAGACAAATACATCAAAATTGCATAATATTGTGGCAGCTTGTAATCTCTACACCCTTATACAGAAGAATTGTTCATCAAATAATGTGACAGATGTGCTGAAGGAGTAAAGTTGAACTAAAAAGTAGTGCAGAATCCACTCATTCTTCGTGATTTGTTCTTAATTCTGCAGCTGAGCTTGAGATGAGAAATGAAGAATCTGCAGGCTTCAGGAAGGGAAAACATTTTCACCAGTTGGGAAAGAAACGAAAAGGTACTAACATGAAAAGAGATTCCAACTACGTGGCCCAAGACTTCGACAAATTGCTGATGGGGTATGACAGCCTTAACTCCTGCTGTGAATGCCATTGCAGTGGATAGCAGAGCAATATATGTAAGAGCAGCAGCAATTGTTAAATAGTAAACATAGGAGGACTTGTTGCTGTTAACCGCTCCCCAGAACAGAAGGCATGCTGCAATTATTGAGCAAGTCATGGCGATAGAGTCTGAGATGATGAACAACTTGAAATTTCTATTTGACTGCAAAAGAGCCAGCCCTTGGTCTGGGCCTACATCATTGTTGTAGCCTCCAGGCATTGTGAAGGCAGCTGCAAATGTTACAGTTGTGATAAGTGTTGCAACCATCAGAAGGGTCTGGCCCATTTGCATGTTAGTTTGCACTGCATTGGCCTCTTCTTGTTCTGCTCTTGGGGAAATCTTGATGTTGCCCAACCAAGAATGCGAGGTACCGAGATGTCCCCAAATGTTTGGAATAATGTTTGGCAATTCCTATCAGATGAACAGTTGTAGTTTGTTAAGCATTGTGACCAGTTATATATACAAGGGATATTAATGATGTATTTAGTACTCACCCTGGGAGATGCAATACTGGATTCCTTAATTGACCTATCAATGTCAAATGCCGCTTGACCACATTTGTTCACGGAACTTTGATGCACTCTTCCATCCCACATCAAGTAATACATAATCCAAGTCTTCCTTTCTATGGTTGCGAGATGCAAAGGCGTGTTTCCAATGACATCAGGCTGATTAATGAGGCACTCCAGTTCTGGTGTTTCTAGTATATACCTGACCACATTTGCTCTGCCACCAATGATAGCCATATGAAGAGCATTCTGTCCATATAGGTCACAAATTTCTCCCGAGTCTGGGCAATGTCGGATGATCTCTCTAATCACAGAGGTATGACCTTTGCTGGCTGCAACATGAATTGATGAATGGCCCTCTTTGTCCAAAACATATGCAATAGAAGTATCAAGTTCTAGTAATCGTTTAACTGTTCTATGTTGGCCAAGGGATGCTGCATAGAAGAGAGGAGTTCTGCCTTGGTGATCAGTTTCTTTGATCAGCTGCTGTTTGAATCGTAGGAGTGTTTCCACAATGTCTTACCATGACAAAAATTGAGCTTGAGTTTAAATAATGAAAATACAGAAGTTGTGAAACTAATATGACCCTATGTTCAATATATATGTATATACATGTGTGTGTGACTGGAATTTTATTCTATGCAACTTCAAATACCAAACGCATCCATCTGAAGTTAAAGTCCATAAAGAATTGTAAGGAGTTGGATATTATAATAGTTGCTCAAAGTGTGTGCAAAGTTAAAACATCCATTGCTAAAACAGCTAGAACAGAACCACGCCAAAGTATGACATACCAAAATGCTTCTCAACCACAGCTGCATGCAAGGCTGTTCTGCCATCTGACCCACCATGAGCTGATGATGCAGTTGATTTTAAAATCTGATTCAGAATCTCAAACATTCCTCCTCTTGCAGCCAGGTACAATGGAGACTCACCCGCATCATTTTCAATAGATGCCAATTTAGGGTCAATTGTAAGCAAGAACTGAACCAATTTAATGTGACCATTCCTCACAACTTCATGTAAAACTGTATTTTTCCCCCTATTTCCCATTCTCAGCGTCTCAAACATGCCATCATTTGCATTCCTGAAGTCTTCCTGTGACATGGATAAAATTTCTCTGACCAGATCATTGAAGATAGAGAAGCAACCAATCCTTGCAGCCACATGTAAAGGAGTATCTCCATCTAAGTTTTGCTGTGTGAGAAGGGACCTGCATCTGCTATAAATCTCGGCCACAACATTTGAGTCTCTAAATTGCACAGCGATATGGAGGGATGTGTTTTCGCGGGGTGTAAGTTGATATAGTAGGCTGGGATTATCATTAAGAAGTTGTTTGAGGAAATAAATGTCCCCTGACTTTGCAGATCTGTAGAGCCTTGGATCCATGGGATATTGGTAATGATCAACTAGTACCAACTTTGTGGATGCTTTATACAAGGCCTTGTGAAAGAAAATAAAAAGTCATCATCCCACAGCTTAGTCTTATTGTTGATAGTCAACAGTTTGGAATGGTTCATTCATTGACCTATATAGCCTTGTTTAAAAATCATGACGTGATTTTCAGGACAAGTGGATGAACAAAATCTGCAGTTCAATTCAAGTAAAGCTAACCTAACTCAAAGTCTGTGTGAGGTCTACATGACAGTTAGTTGCACATAACTTTCCAAGAGGGTCAATGCCCCTAGGTATCATACTCTTATCTGCTACGTGGTTGATCAGTTCAACTCCAGCCATTCTAAAGCCAGAAGTTGTTCATAATTTAAACTAAGTGATTAGTTATTTAAAAGCCAGAAGCAGAACGCAATCACTATAATATTCTGGGAGAGAGTTCAAAGTCAAAGTCTCTCTTGTTCTTTTTTTCTTGCGCAACAAATTTTCTTTTCTTACTTAGTGAAAGTCAATGCAATTGCTTTCACTTAATTTTTTCTTTCTTTCTAATGGTTGGAGTTCAAATGTCTCCTCTGCTTTACAGTAGAATTCTATTTTAATCCGAACCGAGTGAATGATCTTAACTTATGGAAACCTTTTGCTCTTCTTTTTTGCATTTAATTTTTTTTCTTTTCACCCTTTCTCCAACTCCAGTTTTTTTGACTGATTTTCCTTCTTGTGTGCTGTCTGGTGTAAGAGCTCTTCCTCCTATTGTTGTTTCACATAAACAATCTCATTGAACATTTCAATGAAGTTGTTATCAAAATTTCCTTTTGGAGCAACTCAACTCACAAGAAATAGTGAGTGCAAAATCATCCTGTATCAAATGGAGGGCAAAGAAGGTTGGCCTTGGATTCACATAGTCCTTCAAGCCAATTCTTGTTTTGTGGTTATTTGGCTACTTTTTTTGCAACAAACCTTCATTCTTTTGCTTGCAGCCAATTTTCCTTTTGGTATCCAAAGATCAAATGGTCTTAGACCAATTATAATGTTTATTAAGTTCTGATTGCATAGATAAGCTCCCAAAGAAAATGTATTACTCTAACCTAACAATGCAACAAAATGGAAATGGAAACTTGTCTAGACAGGGTGCCCTGATTCTCGTCGGTCAACCACTGGATATATGATTACTATTGGAACCAACCTCATCTCCTGGTGTTCCAAGCAACAACCCACTGTCTCGCACTCTAACATAGAATTGGAATACCGCACCCTCTCTTATGCTTGTGCTAAAACCACTTGGCTCTGTCTGCTCCCTCCTTCTTGAATTGGGTGTGCGTATTCGGTTCTCGGTCCTCCTCTATTGTGACAGTCTCAACACCACTCACATGGCGGCCAATCCAGTTTTTCATGCCCGCACACGTCACATTGAGTTGGACTACCACTTTGTCCGTGAAATGGTTGCTCTCGGAAGTCATCAAGTTTGCTTTGTTCCCTCTGTTGACCAACCTGTGTACCAGGTTACAAGGGCCCTTCACAAACCACGCCATCAACATATGTCTTCCAAACTTGTTCATCCTGCGACGTCCAGTTTGCGAGGGGTGTTAATGCAGTTTTCCTTTCCTAGCACATACAGAAGTCAACCTCACAATCTCCTCCTAGCAATTAGCTTTCCTACTATAAATCAGATTGTATTTATGTCTATATTATTTCCTACCTTAAGTAAACTTCCTGTATTTGTATAAATAGGGAATTTGTATAATTTGTTTACTACAAGGAAAATATATTCTCTACAAAAATGTATTACTCTCACCTAACAATGCAACAAAATGGAAATGGAAACTCTTTTTTGCACTCAGCCTTAATATATATATATATATATATAATATAGGAGGTTGAATTTGAGCAAATAAGGGGTTGAAATCAAATGAAACCATCCAAAATTCAGATGAATGTTTAAAAAGAAAATCCTAGATAGGGGTTTTCTAAGCTAGGATAACCTTCGGTTATAATTAAAAACTCACATGGGTGACATCGTAATGACTATTTAAGGACGAATTGGAAAACCCTAATATATAAAATCATTATCTATTCATATTATATCACGTGATGGAGTTACGGTCACATTCAAAAGCTTTTCGATGGGAGAATTGGATTAAGGTGATTTTTGAGAGGCAAACACACACACCCTACTTTGTTGCTTCCTACTCTGAATGCACCAAGATGCATTTCTAGAAAAGCACTTCCTGGTATGATTCACTAGCGTAGTGGTTTGGAGCAATTGTCCCTCAGACAAGGTCATGGGTTTGAGTCCTAGCATTCGTTTAGTATATTATCGCCCATCTCAAGAGGAAAGGTCTTTAAAAAAAAATTATCATGTGAATTAAACGGAAAGAATGGTCCAACTATTTGTAGTTTTTCTTTCATGATAATGAAGGGAATCGAATCCTAAACCTTTTTGTTTTTGTGAATACAAACTATAGTCTAAATTAGGGAGAGAGATTTCTAACGCACACCATTAAGCACTGGGGAATCCACAGAGGTGCAAGGAGGTGCACTGCACCTCCTCTCGCTAGAAACTTCCTTGGGGATGCCAGAATTTGTCCCTTTGCTAGTGCCCACCAACTGTTCAACTAAATGCCTCAAAGACGTTGTATTGCTTGCTGCATTGTGAGACCCTGAATATTTACCTTATATTGTTGGGCTCGATCTCACGAGCATGTAGGAGAAAACGGTTCATCCATCGGAGCTCCACAACCAAAGTTATGAATTTTCGAAGTTTTTCTAGAATATTTGAAGTTAAGTTGAAGGGGCACAGTTTAAGGAAGAAGAAGACTCCGCGCGTCAGCGCTTTTGATTTTGATTCTTTTTTAAATGGTCCAATAGCAGGCTAACACATGTCTATTTCTAATTTGCCTAAATTAAAAAAATTCATTAAAAACTCATATGTGTGCCAAAAATTTCACCGAAAATTACCTCAAACTTTTAATCATGTGTACTTTTATTTCATGACCTCCAATTTACATGTGCTTTTGGTTAGATTAATTGGTATTGACTTTTGTTAGATTAATTATGTAATTGACATGGATTTTGTTCATATTTGATATGAATTTTGGTAAACTAATTGTGTCAATGACAAGGATTTTGTTCATATTAATTGATATCCATATAGACTATAATCAATTAGTTGTAGACGTAAAACTCTTATTTGTTTTAATTATGAGTGACATTAGTATTGGTTAAATTCTAAGGGCATTTGTTGTATAAATTTTTTTTGAATTTTTTAGCCTTTCAAATATTGCACCTCCCCTGAAAAATTCCTGGATCTGCCATTGCCATTAAGGTGTCACATGAGGCTTCAAACCTAAGATTACTAGTTTACAAGTCAAAGACTCTTCTCCAAGGGTTGTCCTCTACCTATCTCAATGCTGGGAAATATTAGCAACCTTCTCTCTAACATTCTCTTTTAAACCTTCTCTCTTTTCCTCATGTCATGTGTCATTTTCTTTACACTTAATACAATGTCATTAATGCATAGCTTTTATCTTCCAAAGTTACCCTTATTGAATGTATTAACTTTCTTTTGAATTACTATTAAAAAATAATAAATGTTATTTAATATAATAAAAATATATATAATAATTTAACAAACACAAATTTTTAACAATCTGAATTTAGGGTGATTTTATTGGCACCCCAAAATTTGCTCTTTGCACCCTATATTCTCCTTACACCCGACTGAATTTTAGTAAATTTTAAAATTACTCACTACACCTTATTTTTCTTCCTAGATTGCCCTCATGAACCCCATTCCTTAACTGACCTGTGTAAACCCCATTGAAATCGTTACCTTGTTCAGTGGTAGTCTACCGTATTTGTTTTTGTTTTTCAGTGGTATCCACCGAATGTATTTACGTTTTTCAGTAGTAGTCCACCGAATATGTTTCCGTTTTTTAGTGGTAGTCAACCGAATATGTTTCCGTTTTTCAGTGGTAGTCTACTGAATTCGTTTTTTGTTTCAGTGAATTCGTTTCTTGTTTCAATGATCATCTTCCGAATTCGTTATCGAGTTTGTACTTAATATTGTTTTTTACTAGGAATATGAGCACCTTAGGTGCATGTCGAAGACATCTACCATTCGTTAGTGAAATTGGTGGGCTAATCCAAATAATGATATATTCAAATGATACATTCAGATGTCTTGATTAGAGCAACTTATTAAGTGTTCTTATCGGAATGCAGATAAAATTGTTGTATCTACCTTCGTGTTGAGAAATGACATCCCAAAACGAACATATTTCACATGCCGAGATGACCATCACATTAGATGATGTGTCATATATTTTAAGGGTGTCACCTTATTTTTGTTCCTTCAATGGGAGTAAGGTCAAAATAGCTTACATTAAATTTGTGGTCGACAATAAGTTACTAAAAAAAATAAATATATTTTGATTCGTTGCCACTGAATTGTAGGTAAAAATTCGGTAATACATCATCGAACACTGTTCCATATTATTGTGGATCTCTACTGCATCTAAAGTTAATGGTCAGTCAAACACAGCTGAAATAGGTGCAATGTTTTGGTTGCATCCCACCGAATTTACATATCGTGTTTCGGTACTGGTGTGTTGAAAGTAACCAGCAAACCATCATGAAATCCTAAGCTTGAAAAACGCCAAAAAATAAACTCATACATCATTCGAAGCCTCTCTAACTTCAATCTCAACCTTGATGAATAAATACAATATATTTTTTCACCAATATAAGCGTATAAACCTCATTAGGGTTGTAGAAACATGATGATTTGAGAAAAAAAAAAAAAAAAGTATAACTAGAGTTGCATGAATATATATGGGGTATAGTGAGCAAATTTAATTTCTACATTCAAAGGGTGTACTATTTTTTGGGTGGAGATACTTGGAGAGCTGTGTTTTCAATGCATGGTTGCCAAGTGTTAAATCATCCATGAGGTTTTAGTGGGACACGCATCAATTGCCTAGTACAGAGTAGAGGTGTCAAACGGGCCGTGCCGTGCCGGCCCATCCCATTTAAACTCGTGCTTTTAACGTTTTCGTGTCGGGCCGGGCCGGCCCATTTAATTTATCGGGCCGTGCCGTGCCGGCCCATTTAGTAAAATTATTGATCCCGGCCCGGCCCAAAGCCCATGTCTATATTGGAACGGGCCGGGTCGGGCTCGTGCCGTGCCCGTGCTCGTGCTCGTGCCATACTCGGGCCCAAGAACCAATCCATTTAATTTGAATTTTTTTCACTTCATTTTTTTTTAAACTAGATAATTCAAATTATAAACATTAAAAATATAATTAGAGGTAAGAAATGATGAACTATTTGAAAACATTAATCAATCAAACATCCAAACAATATGAAAATGGCAGAGGGCAAAAAGTGTCAAACTCTACAAAGTCCACTTCAACTTTTCATCTTTAAACAACTTATTATTTTATATGTGAAATAATGTCTTGCTTTGATTATAAGATAAGCATATATGTCATATGTACTGATTAGATATCAAGTCCAATATTGTTTAATTAATTTGTAGTTGATATGTTTAATTAATTAAGGACCCAAGTAATTTCCCTAAAATGAAAGACATTATATATATTTATGATTAAAAAAACATATAAATAATGACATTAGATGTCAAATTATTGCATTTTGACTTTTGAAAAAGAAAAAAATGTTAAGTGGGCCGTGCTTGGGCCGTGCTTGGGCTCGTGCTTGGACTCGTGCCGTGCTTGAAGCGTGCTCGGGCCAAGCCCGGCCCATGTCGGGCCACGTTGACACCTCTAGTACAGAGGAAGCAAAAACAAACAATACTGTTTTCCATGCTTGCTTTGGGGTGGCGTTATTTCCACCACATTTGTAATTTTCCACCTATTATTTAATAATTTTTCTATTATGAATTCATCTTTATGTAAAATTATTTTGGAGGACAACTTTTAGTATCTTAAAAAAAAATTAAAAATAAGGTTGGATCAGCTTGCAAGGCTCTGATGACTGAATTTCTCACGATAAATTCAGCCATCGGACAGCTCATAATGTAATATCCCATACTCAAACCATGAGCTCCGGAGCTGAAGCCACTCATAATTTCTATTACTAGAAGCATACCAAGAAGCTTAGCAATTCCCATGTTTCTCTGTGTGTGTGGTCAAAACAAATTAGCTTAGGGTGAAGAGAAGGCAATGTGCATTTATATAGATGCAAAGTAATTATTAAACAAAGCTTGCCGCCCCAAAACCAAAGGGAAGAAAAAAAGTTGAAAACGACAGTGGTTTATGCTGATCAAGTATCCACCTAATCAATCTCATTTGTCTAGATAATGCAATAATTGTTATCAAAATCCATGCTAATTATATGTAGGGCGACATGTAAATGCACCGCAACACTAAACAAATATTAATAATACTATATGTACTATAATTAGTGACCACATTTTTAATAAAGATGTATCCCATTAATAAATGAGAAGTTCACCGCAATCAGTAAATATGGTACAAATAACAGAACTAAAAAAATATTAATTAAAGCCAAATCATGCATGCATGAAATCTAAGACTAAAAGATGACAAAGATCACACAACAACAAATGGCACTGTTAATTGATAATCACATTGTCACTATCAAATTAAAAATGATATCATAAAGTGTTGAAGCTTTGCATGGATAGTGGTATATACATATGTGGGCTAGGCATGGAAGTCAAATGTCAAGTGTCAAATTTATCGAGCACTGGCCACGACCAGGAAACACATGTAGGGCGGGCGGCATATATGTATGTAGCTCGGCTGGCTTCCATTTGAAAAGAAAAGCATGCCTACTCTAGAGACGGCTTGTCGTTTGGTGGCGAGCGGGGAGACTTGTTTGGGCAAAAGAGCTATCGATTAGTGTCTTACGTATACACACGTTCAACATGTGGTGTGGTGGTACCATATTCTACTTAAGAGTTTTAATTAAATAGATATTGTTTGGTCTTCCAATTATTCAAAATAGGAGAAAGCTTAGCTTAGTGACAACAACTGAATTTGCCCATGGAAATTTCAAGTATCAACTACAGATTAATTAGACGGAAATATTTTTTTCACCACTTCAACTCAAGATATATTATTACTATTTTTATTAATACTTGATATATGTCTATAGATATAACCATAATTAACTCGTTATTTTGTATTTATGAAATCAAGGTTATGCATATAGACATGTGTCAAATGTTGAGAATGAATACACCTTGGGTTAAGAAAAATATGGTAAACTAATATCCCCAAATAGGATATTTGGCAAGTGTTGTGAAGTTCCCGTATTTAGTTCAGGAAAAATGTAACCTTTAGTACAACAACTTGAATTTCATGTTACTTTTAAGTGAAAAGTCAAGACAAATATCAATTACGTTTTTCCATGAATTCCTTTTGTGTGAACCAAATCGCTTAACCTTTGACATTTTTTCTTAATTTTTCTTGATATGTTTTAGATTCTAGTCGACTTAGATGATTATGTTACTCCACCATAGGCGATGGCATAAAATTCTGCTATGATAGAAAGCCTATTTGTAGATAGAAGGTCCAAAACCTAAGTTTCAAATGAAATACATTTGTAAAATTCATGAATGTAAATGTGAGGTTAACTATAATATCGTCAATTAATTAGGTGGTGGAAAGAACTAGATTTTTAAAGGAAACTTCCTATGGCAGGTTGTATTTGAGGTTAACTATATTTTTTGGGTGGAGTACTTGGAGAGTTGTGTGTTTCCAATGCATGGTTGTCAAGCGTCAAATCATACATGAGGTTTTAGTGGGACGCGCTTCAATTGCCAGGAAACAAGTGTCGTGTGGGGACCATATCCACCCACAGGTAGACCTAACGTTGTGGGGCTTATCACTAATTGATTTTATGTAACTCTTAACACTTCCATATTCGTCGGAGTCGGCAGGGACACTCAGAATTTTCCTATAAATGAAGGCTTCCCCAATGCCAAGCCCTTCATCGTTTAGAATTTCAGATCTGATAGAAACCAGAGGCCAACCCAAATTCTTTGAAGCTCTTCTAAGTTCTCTCTCACCTCATTTCCAAGGTATTTCCTTTGCTTCTGTATTTTTTTCTTTTGATGATTTGATTGTTGATGTAATTGTGAATTTATTGTTGATATTTAAGGTCTGTTTGAAAATCTTTTATGAAATTGTGTAGATGTATCTGTTTTTAATTGATTACCTTGTCAAGATCCAACTTTGATGTATGAATTCCAGAAAACACCAATTCTAATTTGGATTAATTTGTTTCGAGTCGTTTGATACCAAGATTTTGTTCCTCAACTTTACGGGATACTATTTTGATTTAGGTTTGTGTATTCCATTTTTGAATTCCAAGATCCAACTTTGATGAATGAATTCCAGAAATCATCATCTCCAATTTGGATTAACCTGTTTCTAGTCGTTTAATACCGAGATTTTATTTTGTTTTAAAAATCCTGAAATTTATCGGATACAATTTTGATTTAGGTTTGTATATTCTATTTCGAATTCCTTCACTCCCTTATTGGTTTGTTTCATTGTTTAATTACTGATGAAATTGTTAGCTTATTGTTGTTAATAATCATATATCTGAATGAAATGATTTACGATCTTCAAGGTCTATAAAATAATTTTTAATTCTGTCTGACATAATCAATCATTTTCCAAGATCTTGTTTTGTTTTTATGAATTCCCAAGAAACAAAATTTATTTAGGGTTGTTTTGAGGGAACAGATGCAGATCTTCGTGAAAACCCTCACAGGCAAGACCATCACCCTCGAGGTTGAAAGCTCTGACACCATTGACAATGTCAAAGCCAAGATCCAGGACAAGGAAGGCATTCCCCCAGACCAGCAGAGGCTCATCTTTGCTGGCAAGCAGCTTGAGGATGGCCGCACCCTCGCCGATTACAACATCCAGAAGGAGTCCACCCTCCACTTGGTGCGTCGCCTCCGTGGTGGTTTGCAAATCTTTGTCAAGACCCTTACCGGGAAGACAATCACCTTGGAAGTTGAAAGCTCGGATACCATTGACAATGTCAAGGCAAAGATCCAGGACAAGGAGGGCATTCCCCCAGACCAGCAGAGGCTCATCTTTGCTGGAAAGCAGCTTGAGGATGGTCGCACCCTTGCCGACTACAACATCCAGAAGGAGTCCACCCTTCACTTAGTGCTCCGACTACGTGGTGGTGTGCAGATCTTTGAGGAGACCCATCAAACCCAAATCTTTGAGAAGACCCATACTGGGAACACAATCACCTTGGAAGTTGAAAGCTCGGATACCATTGACAATGTCAAGGTAAAGATCCTGGACAAGGTGTTGGAGAAAAATGTGAATCTCCAAACAAAATTTCACCATCATTAATTGATTGAGGGCTAGTTTGCTTGCTGTGCTTTCCAAAAAAAAATGGTAATGTTAGGGAAACCATTTATTTGTACTATATTTGTGTACCATTTGATGTGACTGTTGAGTTGGCTATGCCACATTATTAAATGAGTTTTTAACATTTTTAATTTTTAATTACTTTTTTCACCTATACAGAAACCTAAGAGCCGTTTAGTTTTTCACATCATTGCTTAAACCTCCTCCCCTACCCCTACCTCCTGCCAATCTGCCAGTGACAAGAAATCTTACCGGATGTCTCCCTGACGCCGACGATTGCTCTCCTTCTCCCAGTTTTTCATGCTTTTATTGTTATTTCAAACGTTTTTTTTTTCTTTTCTTCTCAAGGGAATGAAAATAGATTCGGTAATTAAGTTCAACGTTGGTGGTTCAATTGGGTAGATATTATATTGGGTTCGATTGAGTTGCAGTGCTGTCAATCTAGTTCGATGGAGCTGTGGTGATTTTGATTGGGTGATGTGGTGGTTCAAGCTCTCCGTGTGGTTTAGATTCCAAGCGACCGTGTTTAAAGGTCTGTCTGCGGTGGCGATGTTTGACGATGGTGGTGTTTAATGGTGTTGGTTGTGGTCTGAGTGGGTTTAATTGTCTGTGTTGGTGGTGATGATTTGACTGGTGGAGGTTATGTTTGAAAATGTTGAATCTATAATTTCATAATTATAATTGGACTTTTGAATTCGTTTTCAGAAATCAAATTTCAAAGATTGCGACATGGCAGGTGGTTTGTGCAAGGATGGAGTGCATAGGTAGACAAAGTAAGAGAAAATAGTGGTTAATTTTTTTGTCGCTGGTAGATTGGAAAACTTTGGTTTATTGTGACTGATAAGGGAGAAGATAAGGGAGGAGGAAGGGGAGGAGTTCGGCGAAGAATCAGTTGAAGATACGGGAAACAAAACTTCTCACGTGCTTGGGTTTCTGTAAAGTGAAGGGTGAAAAACATAATAAAAAATTAAAAATGTTAAAAACTCATTTAATGATGTGGCATAGCCAACTCAACAGCCACATCAGGTGGTACACAAATATGGTACAAATAGATAATTTCCCTGGCATTTTGTTTTTGCTGTTTGATTGAGGGCTAGTTGAAAGCTCTGATGCATTCATTCATTAAACTTGTAGAGATGCTATTTCTCAATGCATTCATTAGCTTCTTTTTTTGGTTTCCAATGATTCTCTACAACAATTTTAACTAAAAAAAACAACCATAATGCTTTGTGAACAATAAATTCAAGTCCAAATCTGCTATTGCACACACCATACATATATAATTGCATCTTTCATAAAACTTGAAGATTCAATAGTAATTACACAGTTTACCAATCTTGATTCCAGCTATATCCACACAAAATACCATATCCATAAAATTAAACTATAATTAGAAATAGAGGAGCTACATGTGATTGCTCATAAATGCTGCCCATTCTCATCATCATCATCTTTTTCTTCTTCTGTACTTTGCCTTTCACAAATGGCCAAGACCAGATGGTAACGTACACGACCTGTTCCACATATAGATAAATTTTGGGTTCACTGAAGAACAGAAAAGAGTTTTAACACGAATAAAAAGTTAGTTAAGTAGTGAATGAAGAAAAACTATTCTGCACAATTATAGCTGATGCAGTCCAAAAAGAATATGTCTAATAACAACAAAGAGAAACAAAAACCTCATGAAAAATGCTAGAGTATAATTTACATAACTGAATCGATGGATAGAGAACTCCACAGGCAGAGAAACAGCAACAAAAATTGTCAAAACAGCAGCAAGACCATGTTGGAGTCAAGGCCAAAGATCATATTTCCTGTGTATCTTCTTCCATTCTGAATTATTCTCGTATTCAAATACTGTAACTCTATTTCAAGTGCACCCCCAAGTATTCTGAAGAATATCATACCAACACCTTCTTCAATGTCATACTGAGTTAGCATGGATGAAACACTCCCCATTGGTTTTCACTTCAAAGGTACAAAATTTGAACAAAGAATAAAAACCCATTCATCACTTAACCCTGTAAGCCAAAATCCCAGAAACCAATGATTAAATAAACACTAATTTTACGCTTCAGAAGGTTTTATTGCAGTACTAGATTACTTAGAAACTGTCATAACCCATTCATCACTTACCACCAGTCATAACACAACCTAAAGCATCATTCACAAAAACCAGAGCAGTCCTTGCATAGACCTGACTTTTTGCTCCAAGCTTTAGCAGTTCACTTACTGGTAGAAAGCAGAGAACATGTATGTGAATATCTGAAGTTGGAAGGTTAAGCCATCACAAACACCAAGAGATCTGATTCCCATCTCTTGTTACAACAACAAATCACAAACACCAAGACATCTGATTCAGAATCTCATAAACAATGGAGGAACAAACACATATTTACACATATATAAATCCCTAAACAGAAAAGAAAAAAAATTACGAAAAGTTGCCTTAATTTCTATATAAATCGAAAATATTTTAAAAAATAGAACAATTTGCCCAGATAATTTACAATTAAACACCAAAATATTTTAATCCTAAATCATATTAGGGATATAGAAATTGATTCTTCAAAAATTATAGAAAATAATTCTAACAGAAGGACAGTTGTTACCTGTGGAATGGAGGCTCTCATGGAGTCAGCCAGCGAGAGAGATCGAGCGAGCTAGTGAAGGAGATAGAGCGAGCTAGAGAGAGAGAGACAACAAGAAAGAGAGCGCCGACAAAAGAGAGCCATCCAGAGAGAGCCATTGAGAGGAAGATAGCGTCGATGGCGGCTGGTGATGACTGATGCGAAGAAGACAATGGCGTCGATGAAACTCATCACTCTCTCCCTCTCACTCACTCTGGTTTTCGAACAAATCAAGAAGGGACAGAGTTTTGTATCGCTCGACGCTCGATCTATTGGAGGACAAAGGACTGTCATTTTGAAAAATAAGTGAGGATATTATAGGAAAGTCAAAAAAATCATTAAGCACCGGTTAAATTTTTTTTAAGCAACTTTAAAAAGCCGGGTTGTGAGGGATTTTAAAAAACAAGGGTCATTGACCGCAATTGTTTAAAAAGCCCAATTCCTCATGTTTACCAAACACTCAACCTACCGTAACTTTTCATTAAAACTGCTTTTTTTAAAATTTATGCAACCCCAAACGCCATCTACGAGTAATGCTAGGGAGACCATCTATTTGTACCATATTTGTGCACCACCTGATGTGGCTGTTGAGTTGGCTATGCCACATCATTAAATGAGTTTTTAACATTTTTAATTTTTTATTATGTTTTTCACCTTTCACTTTACAAAAACCCAAGCACGTGAGAAGTTTTGTTTCCCGTATCTTCAACTGGTTCTTCGCCAAACTCCTCCCCTTCCTCCTCCCTTATCTTCTCCCTTATCAGTCACAATAAACCAAAGTTTTCCAATCTACTAGCGACAAAAAATTTAACCACTATTTTCTATTACATTGCCTACCTATAAGTGCACTCCATCCTTGCACAAACCACCTACCATGTCCCAATCTTTGAAATTTGATTTCTGAAAACAAATTCAAAAGTCTAGTTATAATTATGAAATTACAAATTCAACATCTTCAAACGTAACCTCCACCGGTCAAATCATCACCACCAACACGGACAATTAAACCCACTTAAACCACAACCACCACCTAACCACAACCAACACCGTTAAACACCACCATTGTCAAACATCGCCACCACAGACATACCTTCAAACACGATCGCTTGGAATCTGAACCACACGAAGAGCTTGAACCACCACATCACCTAATCAAAATCACCACAGCTCCATCGAACCAGATTGACAACACTGCTACTCAATCGAACCCAATATAATATCTACCCAATTGAACCACCAATGTTGAACTTAATTGCCGAATCGATTTTCATTCCCTTAAGAAGAAAAGAAAAAAAAATGTTTAAAATAACAATAAAAGCATGAAAAACTGGGAAAATGGGAGCAATCGTCGACGTCAGGGAGACATCCGGTAAGATTTCTCGTCACTGGCAGATTGGCAGGAGGTAGGAGTAGGGGAGGAGGTCTAAGCAACGATGTGAAAAACTAAACGACTCTTAGGTTTCTGTATGGGTGAAAAAAGTAATTAAAAAATAAAAATGTTAAAAACTCATTTAATGATGTGGCATAGCCAACTCAACAGCCACATCAGATGGTACACAAATATTGTAACACCCCGACTCCGTTTATTTTCCTATTTAATTTAATTAAGGGAAAATATTAAATTACTCCTGGGTTAAGGGTGATTTTGGTCACTTTCTTATCCGGGAAGATTTTGGGACCGTGAGTGGTGTGGTTGCGTAGGTGGTACCGAGACGAAACCGTAGACAGGCGGTAGGCCTGAATCGGAGATTTAACGAAGCTTTGGCGATCAAAACTTGTTCGGTGGCAGAACCGTAAAAATTCCGAAGGGTTTAGTAAAAATCAGAATTTTACTATTTTCACCTCACTCTCTCTCTCTCTCTCCCTCCCGCGTACACTCTCTCTCTCTCTTCCGTTTCTCTCTCCCCGACTCTCTCTTTCTCTCTCTTCGATTCTCTCAGCTCCGGCAACGGGAAGGGCCGGCACCGGTCCCATTCGACTCGTCTCGAAGCCCCGATCACAACCCACCCCATTTCCCCGCCGGAAACCTCGAAT
>NW_007362502.1:542215-561138 GCF_000346735.1 Prunus mume
CCTGTCAAATATAGTACAAATAGATGGTCTCCCTAGCATTACCCATTGATCAATGACGTTTTATTATTTTAGATTCGACTCAATCGAGGCATAGTGTCTCTTAATTACAATCCCTTACTTCAAGGGAACACTCTTTGATTCCATCACAAATCACAAAGAAACAGAACGTGTGTCTTTGGTTTTGCAGCTGCCCCTAAGTCGAAATTCAGGGTGCCTATGTATCCCATGCGAGAATTAAGCCACTCGTAGTTCAAAGAATTGCAATGAATAAATGATTGATTGCGAGGGAAATTTGATTTGAATTGTATTGAGAAATGTTCGAGTGATTTTAGCTGAATAAATCAGGGATTTGACATGGAATTGTGTTTGGGGGTGAATTTGGTTAAGAATAAATCAGGGATTCTATTCGGATTCAAAATTTGGAAATCAATAGGTAAGAGTGGCCCACTAATTAAGATTTTGTGTTTGAGATATTTGAAATTAATCTCACTGAAATTTTCATGGGTAGATGACCCATGAAAAATTGGATGGTTTTATATCATTTTTTCCTTATTGTCAATGTCCAAGAAAAATAATGAGCAATTTCAATTCACCCACTAATTTTGACATTTGCACTTGGAAAAGTGTTTTGACGAATTTGGTTAGGATAAACTAAGGATTCAAATTTGGTTGCGGTTGTATCTAGTGGGATGCTAGACTGCCTACGTACCCTTGACGGGATCAAACCGACGTAGTTCCGAACTAGAAATTAATGGGTAAGTGTGGCCCAATAATTTAGAATTTGTGTCTTTGAAACAATTTGGAGATTTTCATAGGTAGATGACCCATGAGAAAAATTGGAGATTAATGGGTAAGTGTGGCCCACTAATTTAGAATTTGTATTTGAGAGATTTGAATTTAATCTCATTGAAATTTGCATGGGTAGATAACCCATGAGAAAAATTGGATAGTTTTGTACAATTTTTCTTATTGTCAATGTCTAAAATTGACATTTACACTTGGAAAAGTGTTTTGGCCTAGTTTTGCACCACTTGAGATTTGGTGTGGTTTTGAGGATTTACCTAAATAAGCACTCAAGTTGTTCTTCATGATCTTGAATGCATGAATCCAGATTGTCAAGATGGCTTCAGGGATGAGATTTTCTTGTCTTGTGTCCAATGAGTGATTTCAATGCAGCATCCACCTTTGCCAACTCATTTATTTCTGTTTCTTCCTGATAAGCTACTGTTTTTGACTTCATCTTCTTGGAGACCAATGACCAGCTTCTTGGCTGTGATTTTTGGCCCATTCTTGGCACGCTACAAACATCCAATAGCCTGAGAGAGCTATCTGATAGCTCATTAGTCTATTTTTCATTTTGCTCTTGTGCCAAGGCTTGTTGAGTAGAGGACAACTGAAGCAAGCTATCAGCATAGCCATGCAAGTCTTAGAGGCCACTTAGTTCATGGTTGATTGATAAGGAGGAATATTTCTGAATTTGTGAAGATCACTAGACCTTGGTGCCCTCGGATAGGAATGTATAATTAGGCCCCCATTGTAGGTATTAATACCTGCAAATTTTTCTCCATCTAGTAATGCAGCGGTGGGTGTGAGTTTTTCCTCAATCATATTTGCTGCAGCTGATTGATGTCGGGAAGAGTCTATCTCCAAGCCACCACTGTTGAGGAGCTCTTGGATTTTGTCCTTCAAGATATAACAATCCTAGAGCGTATGATTGACGAGGCGGTGATACCGACAATACTTAGGGTCATTTGTCTTGTTAGCCTCAGCAGGACGCTTTGATTCTAGCAAGGTAATAGCTTTGTAGGCCAGAAGTTGGTCAAAGATTTCTTCTACATCATCATCGTCAAAAGAATATTTGACCTCTTTGAGTTCTTTTAGAATGAGCCTTTTGGGTGGATCTTTGCTTTGGCTTTTGTCATTTTTCTTTTCTGTTTTGACAAAAGTAGCCAACGACTCTCCCTTCGTAGACTTCTTGTCATTTTTCTTTTCCCCAAATTGAATTTTTTGGGTAGTAGACTTTTGGCGAGTAATTTGTCTTTCAACATTGCTCGCCTTTGACACCAAAGCATCAAATGATTGGGGTTCAACAGTGGCAACAAAAGTTGCAATGTAGCACATTTGCACTGCTAATTGCTCGAAAATTTAGTAATTTTCTTTGGGCATTGGAGATTGAGGCTCCTCCATCTCATTATGAAGTCATTGGCACTTTCCCCTGGCTTTTAGGTAGTTTGAGCTAGGTCCATGATCGAGACCTTCTTCTTTAAACTAACAAAATGTGCCAAAAATGTTTTTTGCATGTCGTCCCATGTAAGGATAGAGCCTGGCGATAGTTGTGTGTACCAAGTAAAAGCTGATCCTTTTAGGAATTGGATAAATTGACTCACCAGGGAAGCGTCTAACTGGGATGTCTCACCACATGCTGAATAAAAATGTGTCAGATGTTCATGGGGTGAGCTATTTATGCCATCAAATTTATCGAATATGGGTCGTTGATAACCCTTCTGGAATGGGATGGCATCATAGTGAGAAGGGAAGGGTTTTTGATACCCTTGAATAGGAGGTGCTATGGACATTTGGAACTCACGAATCCCCTCAGCAATTAATGCCTTTATGTCGTTTGAGGAAATTGTGCTCGTAGAGTCCTCTCATTTTCCTCCTTCCTTTGTTGTTCATGAGTCATGAATTCATTTGCTTTGCCCCTGTCTTGCTCTCTCCTATAATGGCTTTTTCTTTCAACTGAGTAGATAGTAACACTATTTTCGCGTCTTTCTCTGCTAACTTATGCTGCATTTCCTTTTGCAGGTCATGCATCATTTCTTGGATTAAGGGTAACTGGTCCTCAATATTAGAAGTGTCAGTCATCATGACTTGCATGCTTTCCACTCCCCCATGAAGTTTGGCCCCTTGGGATGCTATGTAATCATTCTCTTGAGTTTGAGATACGGGATCATCATAAAGAGGATTTCATAGCAAATAATCGTCCAAGCGGGTTGAGTTTAGGGCGGATAACTCAGGAATAATCATCCCCATCATGTCTCGGGATTTGGAACGGGTCAATGGACCCATGTAGGACCTCGATTGATCTTGAGGTTTCTGGACTGCCTCATGTGATATGGGAATTTGATCCCTTGAAGCATCAATTGTCTTCACCTTTTGCACAAGCTATCTTTATGGATAAGGTATGTTTACTGCCTTTTTTTTTCATGGTGATGGCTTTGCTTTTACCCTTAGAAAAGCACGAGTAAACCTCTTGTGATGTGGATTCCACAACATGGGCTATTGGGCTTGACGAAGGTTTGGCCCCTTGGATCTCAGTGTTTTCTTGAGAGTCATCCTTTTGACTTTCTTTGCTAGTTTCGTTGGTGGAAGTCATCAGGACTAAATCTGGAGGATATAGGTTGATCGGGATTGATCCAATCATGATTTGGACAAATCGAGTAGTATTACTCCTCTTGGGAGTCGGCAAAGTCAGGTCCTTGAGGTGTTCTTGCTTATGGTCACCATTGGGCTTGTCATAGAAAGAGTTTTGAGATGAAACAATCATTGTTCAAATTGGATTCCTCCTCCCACTTGATCAACTTATATTTTTCCTTTATTTATCCCTTCCTTTTCTCTAAGGATGAGATCAGGGACAATTTGATATACATGTTGTTTCAAATTTGTTTTGAAAACAAGTGTCGTATGGGGACCCACCCAACGTTGTGGGGCTTATCCAAACCCACAAATTTTTTTGTGAATTTTTTTGGTTCAACAGTCACATGGGGCTTTGAACCTAAAATTACTAGTTTACAAGTCAAAAACTCTTCTCCACAGGGTTGTCCTCCACCTATCTCAATGCTAACTAGAATGTTTAGTTTAGCTAAACTAAAAAATAAATAAAAATAACAACCCTCTAAATAGATCTATGTGACTAGAGAAACTATTTATTTATTTATTTATGCTAAATAAAGAGATGCTAATTTTGGCGTGCATGATCTAATCCTAACACGTGGCACAGTCCTATTGGAAATCTCCTTTTATGATTCCGTAATTAAGTCGGCAATTGGTCCTATAAATGAAGGCTTCCCCAATACCATGCCCTTCATCGTTTAGAAATTCAGATCTGATAGAACCAGAGGCAAACCCAAATTCTTTGAAGCTCCTCTAAGTTCTCTCTCACCTCACTTCCAAGGTTAGTATTTCTGTATCTTGCAATTCCTTTGCTTCTGTATTTTTTTATATTTTGATTATTTGATTGTTGATGTAATTGTTAATTTATTGTTAATATTTAAGATCTGTTTGAAAATCTTATGATATTGTTTAGATCTATCTGTTTTTAATTGATTACCTTGTCAAGATCCAACTTTGATGTATGAATTCCAGAAAACACCAATTCTAATTTGGATTAATTTGTTTCGAGTCGTTTGATACCAAGATTTTGTTCCTCAACTTTATGGTATACTATTTTGATTTAGGTTTGTGTATTCCATTTTTGAATTCCAAGATCCAACTTTGATGAATGAATTCCAGAAAACATCATCTCCAATTTGGATTACCCTGTTTCTAGTCGTGTAATACCGAGATTTTATTTTGTTTTAAAAATTCTGAAATTTATCGGATACAATTTTGATTTAGATTTGTATATTCTATTTAGAATTTCTTCACTCTCTTATTGGTTTTGTTTGATTGTTTAATTACTGATGAAATTGTTAGCTTATTGTTGTTAATAATCAAAGATCTGAATGAAATGATTCACGATCTTCAAGGTCTATAAAATAATTTTCAATTCTGTCTGACTTAATCAATCATTTTCCAAGATCTTGTTTTGTTTTTATGAATTCCCAAGAAACAAAATTTATTTAGGGTTGTTTTGCGTGAACAGATGCAGATTTTCGTGAAAACCCTCACAGGCAAGACCATCACCCTCGAGGTTGAAAGCTCTGACACCATTGACAATGTCAAAGCCAAGATCCAGGACAAGGAAGGCATTCCCCCAGACCAGCAGAGGCTCATCTTTGCTGGCAAGCAGCTTGAGGATGGCCGCACCCTCGCCGATTACAACATCCAGAAGGAGTCCACCCTCCACTTGGTGCTTCGTCTCCGTGGTGGTATGCAAATTTTTGTCAAGACCCTTACCGGGAAGACAATCACCTTGGAAGTTGAAAGCTCGGATACCATTGACAATGTCAAGGCAAAGATCCAGGACAAGGAGGGCATTCCCCCAGACCAGCAGAGGCTCATCTTTGCTGGAAAGCAGCTTGAGGATGGTCGCACCCTTGCCGACTACAACATCCAGAAGGAGTCCACCCTTCACTTGGTGCTTCGACTCCGTGGTGGCATGCAAATCTTTGTCAAGACCCTTACTGGGAAGACAATCACCTTGGAAGTTGAAAGCTCGGATACCATTGACAATGTCAAGGCAAAGATCCAGGACAAGGAGGGCATTCCCCCAGACCAGCAGAGGCTCATCTTCGCTGGTAAGCAGCTTGAGGATGGACGCACCCTTGCTGACTATAACATCCAAAAAGAATCGACTCTGCACTTGGTGCTCCGTCTGCGTGGTGGTATGCAGATCTTTGTGAAAACTCTGACCGGGAAAACCATTACTCTGGAAGTGGAAAGCTCTGATACTATTGATAATGTCAAGGCCAAAATCCAGGACAAGGAGGGTATTCCCCCAGACCAGCAGAGGTTGATCTTTGCAGGAAAGCAGCTCGAGGATGGAAGGACCCTTGCTGACTACAACATTCAAAAGGAGTCCACTCTTCACTTGGTGCTTCGACTGCGTGGTGGGATGCAGATCTTTGTGAAGACTCTGACTGGCAAGACCATAACATTGGAGGTGGAGAGTTCGGATACAATTGATAATGTGAAGGCCAAGATTCAGGACAAGGAGGGCATTCCTCCAGACCAGCAGAGGCTCATCTTTGCCGGTAAGCAGCTTGAGGATGGGAGGACTCTTGCAGATTACAACATTCAGAAGGAGTCTACCCTTCACCTTGTCCTTCGTCTCCGTGGCGGTTTCTGAATTCTGAATGATCCTTGTGGTTCCATCCTTTTCTGATCGGTGGACAGTGGCTTTGTTAAGTATTTTTTTGTTTTGAATTTTCGTACTTGGCCGATGGATGATGGGTCGCACTAAGACTATCTAGTTAATAAATAAACATGCTTTGTATGTATCTGCTCTGTTTCTTTTTTGCATTTGAAATTTCTGTTATACATGCATCTATATTGCTCTATAATATTGTTTTTGGAACTTTGGATGGTCGGATTGGAGATGTGGTCTGGTTAAGATCAAAGCAGAGGATTCGAATCCGTGGTTGAAATCTAGTCTTTGCACCCCCAGTTGCTAGATTGAAATGTCCCTGTTTTTCATTTTAGAAGTACTTTTACTTGTTCCCTTTGAAGTGCTTTCACAAGTTTGTTTGGGTTTCTAGTTTTATGTCTTTTAACATTAGCCTCTAATCTGTATCTTCTTCCTCTGTGTTTGCTCCTTGGATTGTATGCAGGCAAGAATTGTTTTGGGGGCAGTCCAAATTTGTATGATGTGTTTTACACATCATAACACAATTTTAGAAATTCCAGTTCTCTTTAACCCTCCGATTAGGAGTTTTGATTGTAGAAGAAGCTCATCTTTACTGGAACACATAATTTAATTTACTCAAAATCATTGTTTGAAATGAAAATGAAACAAGTACCAGGGGGCTTTTTGGGTAGAAACCATTATAAAATAATCTTGCATTTGGTGTGTCTCAATTATTTAAGTTCATTTTTTATGTAAACTGGCTTTGAGATGTAAATATGGTATTTGCTTCAATGCAAGAGCGTAAACCACTTTTTCATATGTCAATTTCTTTTATCTTAACATGTTGTCTTTCTTTTCTTTTTCCAACGAATGAACACAAATTTTTTTTTCAAATTTCCAATAAGATAAATTTCATCTAACACTGTATGTTGTATCGTAAAGTACGTTAGTCACATTTGTTGGTTTCTTATCACTATTTACACAAATTCAAAATTTCGACAAGATAATATTTCATCCCACGCCACTTTTGGATTAAAAAAGTAGATTCAATCTCATTCTCAAATTATAATATTATTATTTACAATTTGCATAAAACTCAAGATTCAGACAAGATAAGACTTCATCTCACACCAATCGTGGAATTAAATTCTCTCATCCCCATCTTAACTCACATAAATGTCGTAGACTAGATTATCTAAATACACTCTTCTTTGAATATCTTTCTCATCCACCATACTACAACGAACCAACAAAACATAGGTTTTACCCCCAAATGACTCATCTTAAGTCCAAAATTAGAAAAATGCTGGCTACTTTACTCTGTTTGCAATCAAATGGGTTCTTTTCTTTCTTTTCTTTGTTTGTTGGTGTCTGTGCGCTTCCATTTTTCAATCATATAGGTGAATTATTTGGACATAAAATCCTAAATAACACACACTAGGATCCCAACAGAAAAATAAATAACACACACTAGGAGAAAATGACCCATTGACAAACTCAACGTGAAAGGAACGGTAGAGACTGATTTCTGGGCACATGTGTCCTAAAGACAAAGATACAAGGGCAACATTCGCTGGCGCCACCTTTGAGAATTACATGAGAGAAAAACAATGAAAAAAATGATATCAGTTTGCTGTATTTTATCTTATTCGGACTGCAGATCCCTGAAGCATCAGCATAAATAATAATAATTATAAATAAATAAAATAACAGTTTGGTTGCTTTTACAAAGGGTAACCTAAGAATCTAATGTCCTGAACATGTTGAATGCACTTGGCTTTATGTTTGGTCAAGGTTGAAAGTTGCAGGCATTGGCATATAATTATTGAAAAAGAAAACAACCAGATAGACCTTGGCCGAATTGAAATGTGTGACTTTTATACATAGCCTTTTGTAACAGCTAATGCAGAAGGCAACAGAAAATTACAAACCAATGACAAAAGCCGCAACATTGTCGAAATCAGTCTCATTCTCAGATGATGCAGATGATGCAGATGCATAATTTTACTGTAATTCAAATGGGGAATAATTCATATCAAGTAGTATGAATGCATGAAGACAAATTTTACTGTGACCAAGTGAATAGTAACTCTGGCTTGCCTTCATTGCCTGCCAAGATATGAGATGAGATTGCCGGCTTGTTTATTTTAAAAAGAAAAAAACCCAATAATTGTAATTCACTCAATTTGCATAGCATCAGCAGAAGTGCATAAACAAGACAATATAACAGATAACAAGCTGCCGATACTCTGCCAAATTAAATTAATAAATTACTTCGTGGTTAAATAGGTGATGAAGTTGTATAAAGTCTAGAGCTTTGAAAGCTGTACATTCAATCCTCCAAGAAATGGGGCTCAACAAAAGCATGTTTCGCTATGCAGACGGCACGGACAAGCTGTTGATGTTGTTTGGGACTTTAGGCAGCATTGGTGATGGACTGCAGAACCCTCTCATGATGTACATTCTCAGTGAGGTTATCAATTCTTATGGAAGTGCTAATGGAGGTTTGACAAATGCTGATGTAGACAAGGTAAGCATAGTAAAATTTCTCAGTAATTCTGCAGTACAAGCCATTTTACCTGTTTTTGGTTGAAGAAAAATGGCACCCCTGACCCAATATGCTGCCACAGGCACATAATTTAACGTTAAAGAACATGAATTTGATAATGAAAAGTAAGCTTTTCAATATATCAACAGGGTTAACTCAGAAATACTAACCCTCTGTCTGCTTCCTTCTCTCTGATTGCGGAGGAAAGAGAGAGAAACTTTTGAGAGCTAGAATAGGAGCATATAAGTTCAGAAACAGATAAAGCGGGGTTTGGTTTGGTCGGTCCAGGGATTTGTAAAACTATTGAGATTTTCTATGGCCTGGATAATTTGATTCTTGCGTCGTAATGTCTTTTGAGTATTTGCAGTGGACGTGCTAACTTTGATTCTCATTTTGCCAGTTTGCACTCAGGCTCTTCTATGTTGCCATTGGAGTTGGACTTGCAGCATTTGTTGGTACGTAAATTTTTCTGTTAATCTATCTTGCATATTTTTGGGAGAAGGAAAGCATTAAAGATTTTGATAAGAACAGGAACCTGACCTATTTTCATGCTAACTACTTCTACAGAAGGGTTATGTTGGACACGAACTGCAGAGAGGCAGACTTCCAGAATGCGAAAGGAATATCTGAAATCTGTTCTTAGACAAGAAGTTTCCTTCTTTGACACCCAGACGGCCGGTTCTTCAACAACATACCAAGTTATCTCAATCATCTCCTCTGATGCCAACGCAGTCCAAGTTGCCTTATGCGAGAAGGTTAGAGTTAATTTCATAAGAAATCCACCTAAAGATTAAAAGCAGTATCAAAACAACATATCCTTGAGGGCTTCTCTTGGCTCAAATGAAGCATAGTCAGAATGCACATGAATTTGGAGATAATTATCAGTTAAATGCAAGGAATTCACAGGCTTGTTTTCGTTCACATCCATTTAGCTAAATGTGTTTCTCTCCTTGATGTAGATACCTGACTGCCTGACATACATGTCAACTTTCTTCTTCTGCCACATATTTGCCTTCAGACTGTCATGGAGGTTGACGTTGGCTGCTATGCCGCTTTCAATCATGTTCATAGCTCCAGGACTTATATTTGGAAAGATTCTGATGGGCCTGGTAATGAAGGGGATTGAAGCTTATGGAGTTGCAGGGGGATTTGCCGAACAAGCAATTTCTTCAGTAAGAACTGTATACTCCTATGTTGCAGAAAATCAGACACTAAATAGGTTCAGCACTTCACTTCAGAAAGTTACTAAACTTGGAATCAAGGTAGGTCTTGTAAAGGGATTGCTGATGGGAAGCATGGGAATCATTTATATCGGTTGGGGGTTTCAGGCTTGGGTTGGCACTTATTTGGTTACTCAGAAAGGAGAAGATGGTGGGCATGTTTTTGTAGCCGGTTTCAATGTCCTCATGGGAGGCCTGTGAGTTAACTTTTTTCAAGAACTAATTATCGCTTACTGCCGCTGCATTGCGTTACTATCTTGAACTTATAATTTATCATTGGTATTGCAGGAGTATTTTAAGTGCTCTCCCAAACTTGACTGCTATCACAGAGGCATTGGCAGCTACAACTCGAATTCTTGAAATGATTGATCGTGTTCCTAGTATTGACAGTGAAGACAGAAAAGGGAAGGCTTTATCACATGTCAGAGGAGAAATAGAATTCCAAGACATTTACTTCAGTTACCCATCAAGACCTGATACCTCAGTCTTACAAGGCTTGAATCTTAAGGTTCCAGCCGGTAAGAGTGTAGGTCTAGTTGGGGGCAGTGGTTCTGGCAAGTCAACAATCATTGCATTGCTTGAGAGATTTTATGACCCTATTGAAGGAGAAATACTCTTGGATGGACACAAAATTAGAAGACTTCAGGCAAAATGGTTGAGATCCCAAATGGGTCTGGTTAATCAGGAACCTGTTCTGTTTGCAACTTCCTTAAAAGAGAACATACTTTTTGGAAAGGAAGGAGCTTCAATGGAAGAAGTAATAAACGCGGCTAAAGCTGCAAATGCACATGACTTCATTGTTAAATTACCAGACGGATATGAAACTCAAGTATGCTTTCTTCTACTATTTGGAATTTATTTTTGGCTTCCATGCTTGGCTTTCTTCTTTTTCTTTTAAGGTCTCCAAGAAATATGCAACACTTAACTGAGAGTTAAAAATAGTTGTATGACATCAATGTTCTAAATTGCGATAGTTGTTGGGATCCCAACGCTATCATGATCTATTGTTTTAAAGCATGTACAAATTTACCTAAACAATCTGTTAGCCAACATTTGGAACACGAATGGAATTCAGTTGAACATGCCCCTTAGCCTCCATAACAGTCATCATGCTACAACAGTCTAACAACATTCAGTTGTAACTATTCTTAGAATAACTTACCTACCTAGGAAATGAATTAATTCAATTTTGAATTGTCTAATGTTGATTTGTTTGAAAATAATTATGAACTTCTCAGACATTGTTCCTGTGATTTCTACTTACAAAAACATGATATTTGTGGTTTTCCCAGGCTGGTCAATTTGGGTTCCAACTTTCTGGCGGGCAAAAGCAGCGAATTGCTATAGCAAGAGCTCTGCTAAGGGATCCAAAAATCCTACTTCTTGATGAAGCAACTAGTGCACTGGATGCACAGTCTGAAAGAGTAGTGCAGGAGGCAATTGATCAGGCGTCAAAAGGGAGGACAACAATCATAATTGCCCACCGCCTTTCTACAATCCGAACAGCAAATTTGATTGTGGTTCTTCAAGCTGGGAAAGTAGTTGAATCAGGCTCACACAATGAGCTGATGCAAATGAAGGGGGAGCAGGGAGGTGAATACTTCAAGATGGTACAAATGCAGCAGATGGCAAGCCAAAATGAGGCTGCTGATGATTATGAAAAACCTCGCCGTAGGAGGAGCGTTACACCAAGCCCCATTAGTTACAGATCAACTGCTCCTTCTCCAGCGTTCAACCCCACAGCTATGTCTATGTCCATGGGGACACCCTACTCCTTCTCTGTCCAATATGATCCTGATGATGAAAGTGATGATGAAGACTTCAAGCGCCCAACTTATCCTCCTCCTTCACAATGGCGTTTGCTGAAAATGAATGCACCAGAATGGGGACAAGCCTTACTTGGATGCTTGGGTGCAATAGGTTCTGGGGCAGTACAACCTATAAACGCCTACTGTGTCGGATCACTTATATCGGTTTACTTCCTCCAGGACAAATCTGAAATTAAGTCCCAATCCAGGGTCTTGTCCCTTGTTTTCTTAGGCATTGGTGTTTTCAACTTCTTCACCAATCTCCTCCAACACTACAATTTTGCAATCATGGGAGAAAAGTTGACCACAAGGGTAAGAGAGCAACTACTTGAAAAGCTGATGACTTTTGAGATTGGGTGGTATGATCAAGATGAGAACACAAGTGCAGCCATTTGTGCAAGGTTAGCCACTGAAGTAAACATGGTTCGATCTCTTGTTGGGGACAGGATGTCATTGCTGGTCCAAGCAGTTTTCGGGGCTACCTTTGCTTATGCAGTAGGACTTGTGCTGACATGGAGGCTAGCCCTTGTGATGATAGCAGTGCAGCCAATAGTCATTGGGAGCTTTTATGCAAGGAGTATCTTAATGAAGAGTATGGGAGAAAAAGCCCGAAAAGCTCAAAAGCAAGGAAGCCAATTGGCAAGCGAAGCTGTCATCAACCACAGAACTATAACTGCCTTTTCTTCTCAGAAAAGAATTTTGGGGCTGTTTAGTGCAACCTTGAAAGGTCCTAAGAAGGAGAGTATCAAACAGTCCTATGTTTCGGGTGCTGGCTTGTTTAGCTCCCAATTCTTCAACACTGCTGCTACAGCTTTAGCTTACTGGTATGGTGGGAGGCTACTGGTGCTGGAGGAGATAACTCCAAAGCATCTATTTCAGGCTTTTTTGATACTTCTATTTACCGCTTATATCATTGCAGAAGCTGGAAGCATGACTTCTGATATATCTAAAGGAAACAGTGCCATTCAATCGGTGTTTGCCATTTTAGATAGGAAAAGTGAGATCGATCCGGATAACAAATGGGGACTGGAAATTAAGAGGAGGATAAAGGGTCGTGTCGAGTTCAGAAATGTTTTTTTTTCATATCCAACAAGACCTGACCAGATGATACTGAAAGGACTGAGCCTCAGAATTGATGCAGCAATGAAGGGATCAGTCTGTATAGATGAACAGGATATTAAAAACTATAACTTGAGAATGTTGAGGTCACATATAGCATTGGTAAGTCAGGAGCCTACCCTGTTTGCTGGAACTGTCCGTGAAAATATTGCATACGGTAAAGAGAACGCAAAAGAATCTGACATCAAGAGGGCTGCAGTTCTGGCCAATGCACATGAATTCATAAGGTATGAAATTACAGTTGACAAGTTACACACCAAAAAGATTACGCTTATTTGCAGCTTCACAATATGCCAACATTTCTGTCTTTTTCTAAATTTTGCAGTGGAATGGATAATGGTTATGATACATATTGTGGAGAGAGAGGAGTTCAGCTATCAGGAGGTCAGAAACAAAGGATTGCAATAGCTCGGGCAATACTGAAGAAACCGTCAATCCTCCTACTGGATGAGGCTACCAGCGCGCTTGATAGCGTGTCGGAGAAGGCAGTTCAAGAAGCGCTCGAGAAGATGATGGTCAGTAGAACATGTATAGTCATTGCTCACCGGCTATCCACGATACAGAAGGCCAACTCCATTGCTGTGATCAAGAATGGTAAGGTTGCAGAACAAGGTTCACACAATGAATTGATTTCCTTGGGACGCAACGGAGCATACTACTCTCTGATAAAACTACAGACTGGTAATTCACCTCCCAGGTAAAAACCAAAGAAATGGTGACCAAACATTAAGGATGTTGCATATGATATGTAGACTGGTTTTCAATTAGTTACACGAATTTTTGTCAATATGAGAAGGAGTTCGTATTTAGGTTGCTTTTTACATGGAAGATGGATATTATTTAGGCTTTGCTCATATTTTCTGAATTTTATAGTTATGTTAAAGCCATTTGCAGCACAGTGGTAAGCTGGGATTTTACCTTGGTTCTTAGTTTAGTTTTGAATAATTGGGAAACAAGAAAATTCTCATTCAAAAATTCAAGATGGTAGATGAAAATCAGCAAGCAGATGAGATCATAAATGAGAATCATGAGATTGAATTGCCATTTAAACCCTAAAATTTGTGTAAAGTGGAGCACTTAATGTCTGGCCTTCACAGCATGGAAATCTGATTCCCAGAACATCACAAGTTGATATCTTGTTGAAATCTAGCCACGTTCTTACTTGTTATGTAGGACCAACCTACTTTAACAAAGTTTATCAAAGAAAAATCTGGCTTATTGGAATACCATTCCGCTTTCAAAGGCTATATGTTGGCATCATTATTTTCCAGCCAATTCATTTTCCCACCCGAGTCGTGTATCGGGTTGTATCAGAAATTGCCACCACATTTCATTAACTCCAGGAACAAAAATGAAGGAAAAACACATCCAAAAGTGATGAAAAACAACAAAATTCAAAATATCAGATAATTCAGACAAGCCAAATAAATAGCCACCAAAAATTTGAACTTCCATTTCAACATTTTAGTACAAAAAGTTAGCACCAATTTCTTCCTTCCTAAGTTAAAAAAAGAACAGAAAAATAATAATCAAAAATAAAAAATAACACTGAAATGCAATTCAGTCAATGGAGCAAAATCACAAATTGAGCAAAATCAAGACCAACAAATTGGCAAAAACCCCCACCTGCCCAAGAAGGCACTTAATCATCTGATGATCTGGTGCAGCAGAGAGCTTGATATCCTTCTTGTTCTTGGGGTTGACGTAACCCCCAGAGTCGTTGACCACCACATCTGCCCCAACCATCAACCTGTGCCTCTTGGTCCTCCAGAACATGATCTTGAACCTCACAGCGGTGACCAAATCCACCCTGAAATGCACAGTCCCATTAGAGTAGGTCGCATTGGAGACAGCTGTCCAGTTGAGCTCCTTGGGCTCCCCAACCGCAGACTTTGTGGCCTTCTTCTGATGCCCCTGGTAGAAGTTGCGCACAAAAGCAGTAGCTATGGGCTTAGTGGCGTTGGGCAGAGTGAAATTGAGGTTGATGGCATCGTAGTAAATTCCCTTGTCCTTGTTGTGGTTCTCCAGCCTGAGGGTGACGTAGAGGGTCTTGTTTGTGGTGTCGTTTAGGGTCCTGTTGAGGGCAGGAATGTATAATGAGCGGACTTTGCAGGTGGGATTTGAGGTGCGAAGGCTGAGCCACATGAAGAGGGCTGTGAGGCCAAGAGTGAAGATGAAGCTGAAGCAGCACCGGCAGCAGCCGCCTGATTCTGCCATTTTTGATCTCCCAAGGAAAAATTAATGTAAACAAAAGGTTCAGGCTTTAGAGAGAAACAGAGTAAAAGGAGATGATTACAGAGTGTGTTTGTGTCGGGCAATTATTAAGTACTAGAAATTTATTATATTATTAATATTCCTTGGTGAGTGGTTGGGTGTGTTGGTATTTATTTCTTTAAAAAATTATTTTTTGCTACGTGTTTTGGTTTTTGTGTGCATTGACTTGAATTTGTTTAAGTCTTCGACGGTAAAACCATAGGAACTTTCTTGGAGGCGTGTGGGCCTCTTTCAACATTATTTAATGGACTAGCTTGCTATTGGGTGTACCTCGGACCAATTGGATTGGATGGTCAACTCAATCCTAACTCATCCTTCACAATTTTGGGTTTGGTTTCGACTTTGGGTATGGTTTCTAATTTGGCTCCTTTCAAGGCAAGTTCGGATTGGTTTGGGTTGGGTTTGGGTTGCCAATTTTATTGTAGAGACGGTTGGGTTGGATTGATTTTAGTCTTAACTCGTAATTCAATTTGATTTCTTACGGTTTATGATTTTTTAGACTCAAGATCTACTCATTATTATGTCAACTCAATGTAACCCAAATTTTTTATGATTGGGTTATGCAATTCAATCAGGTTATCTTAAAATTAAACCTATTTTTAAGTTTTGGTTCTAACATAATTGTTTATAATTTTTTGAATCCAAGATCCGCTCATTTTGAAGACAACCCAACCCACCCTAATCGAATTAAACAGTTCAGTTGGACTAACCCGAAATTATGGCCACTTCTAATAGAGACTGTAATGAGGAGTTATAACCAGAGTTCAATCGGGCAAGACCTCAATGCCAATCCAAAAAATAATCGAGTTGAATTTGAGGTCAGGTTGAGTTTGGGTAGGTTTTACCTAATTCTAACCCACCTAAAAGTCAGGTTGGATCCCCGAGTGGCAAGCTCCAGCAACTTCCTGGACATTGCTCGGATCCTTCTCTTTTAAATTCACTGGGAACGACCCTAGGTACTTTCTTCGTTTTTAAATTATATTTTAAACTTCAAAAAGTGCTAGATAAGTCCTTAATTTATTGTCAGTAAGAAAAGATAAGCTCCCACGTTCTTTTAAAAAACAAAAATTGCAATTGTGGATGTGGATGTGGATATCCCTTTTAAAGACAACAAAAACAAGACAGCAAAGATTAATACAAACACTAAAAATACAATCCTCACAAATAAAACCAATCAACAAATAGATTGAATTGGATCGGTTTGGCTAATAGCTTGAGACCAAAACCGAGGATGTTAAGGGAATCCTATGTTGTGCTGACGAACAGAATCTTGCATGTGAACACATCAAACTAATTATTTATTACACCAAATAAAAAATAAGTATTTGTAACAACTCTTTTTCTGGTTCCTTCAATAACATGAAATGGTGGATGAGGTTACCAGAAACAAGGGTTTGGGAACATGCTACACTTATAAAATGTACTATCAAGGAGAAAAATATTGCATATTCATATGGAAAATTAAATAATGGGCTACGACGATGTCTTTCAAAGTAGGGGGTACCTTGTCCTTGGCTACTACATTATTCCACAACTGATTTATAAGATCAACCCTTTGATGGCATGCTTGCTTCAGCCTCCTTCTGACCTTTTTCCTCCTCAAACTTATTTATAGCCACTTGCAATTCATCTGTGCCTCCAACAGCTCTCATGGTGTAGAAATATACTCCAAACACAAAAGCTGACAGCCCCCCAGCAACTATAGCATTCTTTGTTTTAGGTGCAAGGCTCCTATATCCTGAAATCCCAGACATCTCTACCAGCAAAATTCTGGAGCAAGTTCTGATTTATGCTTTCAGTCTGCAAACACAAAAATAAAAATATAAAACAAGACTCCATAGAGTGGTTGAAGGATACTGTCCAGGTTGAAGAAAATAAATTCAACTAGGTTTTGAAAGAGAGTTAATTTTTCCAGGTTAAAGAAGACTCCATAGAGCGGTTAAAGAAGACGCCATGGAGTAGTGCTTTATGTTTTTGGATAACTTTGGAATGAAGGCTTGGACAAACAATTAAAAGGACAGAGAAACGCACAACAAATATGGAAAAGCAGGAGCACATTACATACAGCACTGCTGTAACAACAGCCCAAAGTACCCCATTTTAATCCACTTCCAATAAGAGACTGAAAACAACCATTCAAGATTGAAGGGGCACAAATAATGATCCATATCAAGAACATTGAAACACAACTTTAAATTACTAAAAAAAAAAAAACTGTCATATAGATTCCTAACTTTGAGCATAAGCAGAACTTTTACAATCAGACAAAGTGATTTTATATTCTAAGAGAAATGATAGTGAAGTGTAAGATATGTTGATATGATGATTGCCACTAGTATCTTTGTGTTGCATAAATATATCTATCACCACCAGTATCTTTGCGCCACAACGCCATACAAATTTCCTCTACCATTTACTTTTTCTTCTTCAATTTTATGCCAAAGGGATGCCCATTCTTAGAGTTTCTCCTAATCTGATGGTGATATTTTTTCTTTGTTTTGTTATATATGGAAACTGAAATGTTTCTTTTTCTTGCTAAAAGGTTAATGAAAGTAGTTTGATTTATTAGAGGAAAATATCAAAGAAGAGAATATGTGTATCTAAATCATCCAAAGTTCAGTTTTAACTACATGTGAAATTCTCCTAGCAAAACAAGAATGAGAAAAGTGCAAGGCAGTTTGAAGAATACCTAACTTTTCAAATTCACCAATCTTTCTGCCATTTTACTAACTCATTCTTTTATGGAAACAGAAAACATTAAACCCCATAGATTTTTCAAAGCATAAGTCCCTTCTCTCTCAACTTCACAAAATTGTGTATTTCTAAAAATTCCAACAATCTCAAACTTAAAGACAGCAGCATAATTCATCGTGCTTATAGTCAGAGTTACATTCAGTTAACAAAGCAATAAAATTTCGGAAATCGGGATTGAAAACTTCACTTCAATCCCAAAGCTCCAATTTTTCAAAGAAATAAGGGAAAAGATTTCTAACAAGACTGATTTCCCATTTCCAAAATTCCTCGAAACCCAAAACAATTTCATCAAAGCACAATATTCCGAGTACCAGTTAAGCTTGCCAAACTCCATTCCTCCAATTATTTATGATGAAAGCTGAAATCAAAACACAAGTGGAGAGAGAAAGAGAGACAGAGAGGGCATACCTGAAAATCAAATCAACTGAGACGGAGAGAGGATTCTGTTCTACTGTTTTTGTTTAGGTCGTTTCATTTGTATCGAGTTGTCTTCCCTATTTGGGCTTATGATCTTTAAGCCGGATTGTTCATTTTGTTGTTGAGTTACAGTTTGGGCCCGGTTCAGTTCCTCATCTTTGGGCTTTGTAAAAATGTATTTTCTTCTGGAAAAAACACATAGAAAAGAGGGGGCTTCTATAAACAAATTACAATGAGGAAATTCAATCCAACAGCCAATAATAACTCGGCCAGATTGAATGGCTATTAAGAACCCCATTATTATACCCCTTATAATAACCCTTCATTCTAGTCTCCCTCTGAAAAATGGTGAGTTTTTTATTTTAACAAATAAAAAAAAGTGCTTCTAATTCCACGAGAATGTCTTGGGTGAGTCTCTCATGCGGCAGCTCACTCACAAATAATAAAATCTGAGGCCCAAATGGGGGCCTCAATTTTTGATGAGAGAACTACCGCATAAGAGCCTTTCCAGCGCTAAAGCCCAGCCCGAGGCTGGGGGGAAAAAAAAAACAGGTGCTCCAGCGGACAGCCCAGGCCCGGGGGAGGTGTGGGACCCACCAAGCTCGGGCTGGCCCGAAGGCAACTTCTGCCTGAGGTCCAAAACGAGGGGGATTACTGTAGCGCTACAGTATCTGCTACAGTACGCTCGCTACAGTACCGCGCTGATTTGATTTTTTTTCCTGTTGCCACGTGGCGTCGTCTGGGCTCTCCGATCTGATTTTTTCCTCCAATCCAAC
>NW_007362502.1:561343-599291 GCF_000346735.1 Prunus mume
TTAATTATTGAGGTAAAAAAAGTTGTGAATAAAACAAAAAAATGAATAGTAACTGCCCTTAGTAAGGGCAACGGGTGGAAACACAAAATTCGGATTTTGCAAGGGCAACCACTATTCACGTGAATAGTAGCTAGCTGCCTTATCTCCCCCCCTTGCCATGGCTAAAGGCAAATGGGTGGAGTTGCTCCCTCACAAACAAGCTCTGGCATATGGCAGACATGGAACAAATCAAGGGTCTAACAATCCCAATGGGCACAACAACCAAAAAAAAAAAAAAAAAGGCTCACGAGTCATATATATATATTTCTCCTGGAGCGAGCTAGTATCGATAGATAATTGCAAGCCGCTTGTTGCCAAGTTGATACGTGATTCTCTATGGTTTTTGAAAAAACTAAATGTAACTTATCAATAAGAAGTCATATTGTATCGGAAAGGCTATAATGAGGGCTTAAAGTGAGGAGGTTATTTGAGGAGGTCAAATCTCACCATAAACAAATGTAAAGAAATCATGGGACTTAAATATTTTAAATGTTTCGACGGTCGGATCGGTCTCCTCAAATAACCTCCTCACTTTAACTCCTCATTGTAGAAGCTCCCCATATTGTATAGAAAGATGTTTTCAATTTGAAAGCCAATACTAAGCCCAAGCATGGATAATATTGTTTTCATCTTAACCATTCAGGTTCATACAGTGGGCTGTGTTAGGCCCAATGAACTGTAGGTGTAAGATTTTAACTCAAAATGCATCGATAATAAATCACCTACCTTTAAACTATAGATTATTGTTGTACTGATGTAGGACTTACACATCATAACTTGAATCGAGTCAACTACGCCAACACATAATTATAATTGTCTAGTTTTACATTTCAAGTACACACACATTTTCCTGCATTTTTTAAACATCTTTTTCAAAGGAGAAATCTTGAGAGCCCTACTTTCTCACCAATTTCCTGAACGTCAGTTTGAGTTTGCTGTTTATATTCCCTCAACGTGAACTGCCTATAAAGAGCTGGCTTACCGCAGCTCTTGATGACCACATCGTAGGAAGGACAGTAGAAGTAGGCCACAGAAAACCTCTCAACTTTTTGGCTGGTAACCACTCGGTGCTTGATGCTTTTGTAAATGCCATTGCTCAAGGCCTACGAACATATCATATAAAAATATGACCAGATTATACACATGGTATAAGGATATCCTTGTAAGAAACATGTGTGTGAATACAAAACAAAACAAAATTCCAAGTACTTCAAGGATTACCTCAAAGAAGTCCCCAATGTTGACAATCAGAGCTTCAGGATTAGGTTTAACACCCAACCATCTTCCATCTTTGTATATTTCGAGACCTCCAACTTGGTCCTGGTATACTATGGTTAGGAAATCAGTATCAGTGTGAGAGATGAGGCCACACACTTGGGAAGAAAATGGACATGGAGCATATCGATTTAATCGAAGATAACTTGTTCTCGCCGGACAGTTCTCTTCGAAATAAACGGGTTTGACTCCCAAAGGCTGTGCCAGAATTTCAGCTAAGCTTCTAGCCAAACCGGACACAGTCTTCACGAATGCTTCAATTGTTGACCTGCGCAAGACAGTATCGATACCAAAGGCAAATATTGAAGAAGAAAAAAAATATAGATTAATAAATTTATGTAGTGTGGTTCTCTTGGATTAAGAATTTGGCATATCTACTTAAAATTGTCACATGACCTCACCTCTTAAAGAAACTTGAAATCATTTATTTTTTATGTTAAAGATTTCCGTTTAGTTCCAACTTAATCTAAACTACAAGGATATGATTGCATGTTTCTAAATTACATAGATGAAACTGAAAACCCTAGAAAACTACAAGGACGAAAATCGTCTTCCAGCCTATATAAAATTACACGGATGCCAGCTAAATTTGCCTCTATTTTTGTATAGAATTGGTCTTGGGTGTTATATTGATCACTTGAACACTAGGACTATGTATGAATTGGAAATTAAAGTGTATAGCATCCCTACAAAACATACAATTGTGGCATTTTGTCTTGTTCCCACAAAACCAAATAGATGGCTCAGTACAGGCAGTGGAGTATGTTTTGTGAATGACTTGTGGAATCGTGCGAAGACGCATCATTGTTTTGTTCAGTCCACAAAACAAAAGGAACCAAAAGCCTGTCGGGCCGTGCATGCATGTCGCGTAGCCGCCCCACTTGCAAGATGCAAGTTCTCCTCTAACTACGTGGCAACCATGCATGCGATGAAGACTGGTGTAGGCACGTGGTACACCATGCATGCAGGGCCAGGTATCATATGGTGTTGTTGGGAAAGAAAGTAAACTGAGTCTTGACCAAAAGAAAGTAAACTGAGAGACAATCTATGGTTCATCTGGCTTCAGACGTCTTGTCTTTTCTGTAGGGACATACGCTTGGCCTTTGGCAGGTAGGGTACTAAGCTTTAGCAAATAATGCCAATCTATATAGTATATACCATACATACTCAAAAACATACTATATATATCAATATTCTTCATTCCTAAAATAGACATAATCAGAAATATCTAACACTAAAAAAGGAAATATTTGTGATCTAACCAGAAAAACAAAAATATCTAAGAAGGTGATGGCAGATAGGCTTGAGCATATAATAATAATAATAATAAGGGTTATTGATCGAAATATTCTCCTAGTTCTTGCTCAAGTTTTATTGATCCACAAACTAAATTTTTCATTTCAATAGTTCTCCAACACTCCATTTAGTACGGTCTTACCGTCAAAGTCTGTCAATTGTTCCGTGAAATTTAGGGGCAAAACTGTCTCTCTCTGCTATCTCTTCTCTCTGCTCCTTATTCCCTCCCCAACCCCCCCATGGCTGCAAATCCTGATTTTGAAGATGAGAGAAGGCTATAACCATGTTTATTTTGTCGCATGTCCATTTAAGAAGCTATCAAATTTCTTCTCAAATAAGACAAAAATGAACGTAGCTGAGAAAGCAATAAGGATCCACATAATTGGGGTCATATCTGGGTGGTTTTGCCACAGAGAGAGAGAGAGAGAGAGAGAGAGAGAGAGAGAGAGAGATTTTCTTTTTTAGATGGTTTTGCCCCTTGATTGTTCAGAACAATCAAAATGAAATTCGAGCAATAATTATGGGACTATTTCATTCAATAAACCTAATCATTTTAGGTTTTTTTTATTTATTTAAGAGAAATGAAATAATGATTTATTGAGGAGGTAACAACCAGTACACAAAAACTCGACTAAGCCCTAAGGGATTAGGCGAGGATATCTATACATAAGGTTTCAGTTGTCAGTCTAACCTCTTAGTGATCAAAACCGGTAAGAAAACCTACAAGTTATAATCCTCAAAAAGAATATATGCAACACAATCAGGAGCACAGTCTTCAATCTTTAATTGTTAAGGCATATGATCATCTAAAATCATTAAGGTTTGTAGTTAATATTTGAAGTCTTATGATGTCGTATTTAGAATTCGTATTCGAAAGATAATTGAATGGAGGTTTGAACATGCCACAGGTACACTATCAGTGATTCTTTTCTTCTTATTGTGCATATATTTTTGTTTGTTTTTCTTGGAAAAGGTATAAAAACTAGTGAAAATGAAATCACAAAAGTATAAGTAGGACGTACCTAAGGCTCTTGTGCTCAGTCTTCATTGTTGGAATTTCTGTGGTAGATATATGAAAGGCTTCTGACCATGAGAACTGCTTCAAACAAGTAGCTTCTGGGTTACCCCAACGGTAACTATTGGCAGATAAATTCAAAATATTATTTTCAACTTTTTTTGGAAAAGGCTGACGAAATAGCCTCTTTTGCTCATATTGCATGTCGTTTACAACTTCCTGTGAAACCCCATGATTCACAACTTGAAAGAAACCCCATTGGCTTGCAGCTTGAGCCACTTCACTCACAATCTTTTCTCTCTCCGTATGCCCAAAATTTAGATTGTTAAGATCGATCACAGGCAGCTCACATTCGTCAACATCAGAAGGCTTATCATGAAAATGGGTGGGATTTTGTAAGAGGGTCTTGCAGGTTCCTTGAAATGGAGGCTCAAAATCCATAAGGACTGCCTTGGATTGGAGAGCGCTTAGACCCTGAGAATTTGCAAAATTCTGAACCTAACAATAATAAAATGTAGGGAATATGCATCATATTCAAACTTATAGGAAAATTACCCATTCAGGCATGAAGAAATTTAATGTTTTAATATGCAAGGCATCAGTCAACAGGTTTTACAGTCTTCCTACATCACCTTTGCTTTCGAAACATAGAGTGAAAAATCCACTAAAGAGACTAATGTAAAAAAGAATTATCCTTGCAATACATTAGTTAATTAGATTTAAAACTGTATGATCATATAAATTGTGCGGGTTTTTATCACAAAACACTCTTGTAGGTCACGAAACTATCATGTTGCGTTTTTTGTTTTTTGTCACTAATGATCCTTAACCCTACTCATAAGTAGTCCATTTTTCCTCCAAAAGTCTGTTAAATTGCTGGCATGACACTCATATAAAGTTCACATATCCAATGATATCCCGTCACACGGATTAAATATTAAAAACCAAAACAAAAAAACCATCACCTCCATCGCACCCCACCCCCACCCCCCACCACCCCCCCACCCCCCCCCCCCCCCCCCCCCATCTCTGCCTCTCTCTCTCTATCGCTCTCTTTCTCTCCTTAATCCCATAATACCCTGTTCTAGGGCTACTATTATAATTACTTAATTAATATTAGATTAGCAATTGAAATTTACCTGGGTTCATTCATCTTCTAGGTCGATAAAAACTTGTGAACCTTGGAAATTGAATTTTATTGGTTTTTAAAAAAGAAATAATAATCATGCACTGAGGAGTTGAAGCTTTGTGCGTGAGCCTCGTGATCCTCCAGGTTGTTTTGGCTGTACAAGTGATAAGAGTTTGATATTATTATTCATTCTCTCAATTACCCTACTGAGAGAGAGAGAGAGAGAGAGAGAGAGAGAGAGAGAGGTGGGGGGGTGTGGTTGTGGTTGGGGGTATCTTTTTTAAAAATAATTTTTTGTCTAATTTATGTAGCGTGATATCATTGGATATGTGAATCTCATGTATACCATATCAGTAATTAACAGGCTTTTAAACGAAATGGGACGGCAAAGAGTACTTATATGCACGGTTGTTAACTTTGAGGACTGTTACTAACACCTAAAAAAAAAACCTAACCTAATAATTTCATTAACTTTAAGAACGTTTTGTGATAAAAACCTAAACTGTGCAGATGAATGCAATCTGCTACATAAAGAGACATGAAAAATGATAGCAATTAAATGGCTAAATCCTTTTTGTTTTAAAAATAAGATATTTAAATGAACATAAGAGTATCAAAGTCACCAGACCCACCACCAGCATTTGCAGGTCAACTACTTAACAAGAAAAGCCCCCTTTTAACACTTGTATGTATATGATGACCACCCAAAAAAGAGGGTCAAATAATAATATACCTGAAGAACTAGATGTCGAGTACCAGTCCCATGTTGCCACGTTAGCTGCCTATAAATATAATATCCCGACAGAATATTCTGTTTCCCTCTCCTTGTTGAGGACCTGAGAGGTTTTAGTCCATGGTGTTCATGGTTCTGTTTCTCTTGTTGAGCTTTAGTTTAAAGCGGAACTTATATGTATGATTTATAGTTCAAGATTCGAGAATGCGTCTGGTAGTCTAATTAAAATTAACAAATCGAATAAAAAAGACATAACAATGATCCTAAACCGAAAAGTAAATATGCATGAGACAACAATTTCTTAGATGATCTTAAGAAATTGTGTTTTAACTAAATATTAACATATAAATCAAATAATTAGAGTAAACAATTTAATTCGTTAATCTAAACACGAACAAGTTCTTATTACTGCAAGTTTCTAAACTAGGATCATTGCTGCCAAATCCACATCTCTATCCTGCACAACATCTATAGTTTCTTCATCCTCGGGTCCCACGAAGATAGAGTATATACACCAACAATTAATGGATAATTTAAATTTAAATCAACAGCCTTTTAACCCATTGAAAACAAGAATTCAGCAACTCAGATGGTGATTTCGATGAGTGGGTCTCATACTGGGGTTGGGAGGGGTACTGTGTGCAAAGAGAGAAAGGAAGAGACAGTGGGAGGTGAGAATGGAACAGAGCATGATGAAGTCCTTGTTCCAGTTGATACTCTCTCTCTCTCTCTCTCTCTCTCTCTCTCTCTCTCTCTCTCTCGTGTTTTCACTTTGCTCTGAAAACGAAGAAAACATTTGAAAGTTTGTTTTCTCATTTTACCAATAGAGTTGATATCGTTTTCATTTCTTCGTTTTCTCTGTTTTCAAACTTAACAGCACCGATCGGAAAACAGAAAACGCGGTGCTAAAAAAACGATAACGACCGGCCCCTAGGAAGTGTTCTACTCATCACTTGTATCAATTACTACCCAAATTAAACTTGACCAACTTGAAAACTTCCCGTAACAAATAAACATGCAAGTATTTCTAGTCTTTGATGGGAACGTGATGAAGAAGTGCACTCACCTGTAAAGAACCTTTGATGTAATTCTGATAGGTTTTTCCTCTTCAAATTAACTCATTCTTGCTCGTCAAGTATATATGGATCATATAGCAGCAAATATATGAAGAAATAGGGTTTACTGGAAACTAGAAAGAAATATATTATTTGTAGTGATTTGCATGAAGTTTGGAATATATATACAAATATATATATGTATATATGTATATATAGAGGCTGTGCATTCAGTACCGAGCTGGTTGGGAATCTGTGGCTAATGTTGAGAACACGCGTTTGAAAATGCCGACACAGAAATGTTCCAAATTTGTACAATAACTCAATAGGGCAACATGTAGACTAGGGGGCTATAGGGTCATCTAGGGTTATCTTTGAAAAAGCTTATTGTGTGAGAAGGTAACACATCGAATGACATGTTGAGCTGTTTGATGTACATTTTGTTATTAAGTCAATACACCATAATTTATTCAAACAAACAAAAGATTATTTCGCGTGTCGCGTAGTGCTACCTACTGTCACATCGAAAGACTCTCACCACACATTAATCTGGAGGACAATCAAATAACTCTAAAATTTCTTAGCTATAATCTTTGAAAGAATATTGTCAGACAAAAAAAAAAGTCGAAGTCCTTGAATGCATCTTCCTCTTTTTTTTGATGTGTTAAAGTCTTTGAATGAATTCGTACCTCACATTCCTCGCTACACTACCCCCTTAGCTAATTCCTTTCTCTGCGTTGTAAATGGAGGCCACCCCGACCAATGTTGACATCCCTTCACTATTATATCCATGCTGGAAGGTAGGGACACCATTCAGAGACACTGACTGTCCTTTGAGATAACCTTGCTTTATTTTATTTTTTTTAAATTAATTTTTTTTTATCGTTTAGTTTGTCATATCAAGCAAGAGACACGTGGCTCGATCAGGATATATGCTTCCATTTTTTGATAATTATTATTAAGTAGTTCTTCATCAAAAATGGAAACTGAATCGGCCTTTTCCCTTGATTCCCTCCAAAAGTATCTCACATGCAATGCAACAATTAAGTATGTCGGCATTCAGTTTTGAACTGCTGATGCTACAAATCATGTTGGGAATGGTGGTTTGCATTATAGTGCTTTTTTGACGAGGAATCTAAAATTATATCTTTTCATGTGTTATTGTGATATGAGAGGATTCGTACCCTTCATTTATTAGTAGTGTGCAATTAACGCCTTCCTCTTTATTGTAATTATTCTTCATTCAATTACCCGTATTTCGTCTCATATAAAATTGATAAACTGACTTAGAGAGAAACTTAGATATGATTTATTCGATTACCCATGTTTCGTCTCTTATAAAGTTAAGATAAACTAACTCAGAGAAAAACTTAGATATGATTTAGAGTGTGCAATTGAAGAGACGATGACGTAATAAATCAACATTATCAATCATAATCATACGAGGATGTAGTCAAATTTTATTATGAGAGAATCTCGTAAACAAATCTTGTGTTGTTTGCTTGAAGCTATTTTGTTAATTGATCACATTATCTGATAAGATAGTTAAACGAGTTAATTGATCACATGATATGATGGGATGGTTAATCTCTGCTAATTAATTACTGAACATGCATATACATTTTGTTACGATCTAACAATAGGTTGCAGATATTTCTTAGCTATGCAAGCTACAATAATGTGCTTCATACACGTGGTGCGATATTATTTGATTGATTTCATATTTGACAGATTAGCCCGAAGTCCTTTCATCTGCTTTAGCCTTTTTTTAAACTTCTTTTCTTTCCAAGCTTTAGCTTAATGTGCAAGCAAATAAGGTACGGACGGTGGAGTGTGGGGTGCACTCGTCCTCATGGACGGTCCCTAGAAATCATAAATTGAGTTTCGTATTGAGGCATGAATTGCATCTCATTATAAAATCCATATTTTCAAGAATTTGAAAAAAATTTCTTCAATTTAGTTTCTAACAAAAAGTCTCAATTTTGTTCCATAACTAACCGGTCTCATTTGAAACAGAAGTTGCTAAATTGATCATAGTTTTCTTATCACATTACTAGCTAAATAAATGGTTAGCTAATAGGATCAGGGGCGGACGTAAGTTGGGATAAATGGAGTCAAGTGACCCCATGGCTGCTAGAAAAAATGGTTGTGAGGTCCTCAAGCGACCCTATGGGCAGTAGATGGGTGACCCTAATATGCATACAAGGTGCTCGACGAAAGGCCTGCGTGCAGCAATAGGCGCATCGCATCTTTTTTTTTTATATCTTTTTTTGAAAACATGTCTAGATAAAAAGACGTCGTTTTGGTCCAGGTGCGTTCAATTTTTTTTAAATGACCTGGCATTAGAACGACGTCGTTTTGAGCCAGATTAAAAAGGAAAAAAAAAAAAAAAAAGGAGCACAGAAACCTTCCCCCTTATTTAGTTGACTCCACCCAAAACCCTTCCCAGTTCCAAGTGAACCCAATTTATATTTTTGATTAGTCCAATTTTTGTTTAATCATGATTGGGTATTATTTGCGAGAGGTGCCCAATATTGTTTATGTACTTTGCTTTCTTTCTAGTATTTGCTATTAGTTACATGCCAAATGGCAAAGTTATTCTCGACAGTGACATTGTAAAGGTGATTGAAGTTCCATTTTTAAGCTGCTAGACAAAATTGCAAATTTACAGAACACCATTATCGCAATCAGTTTCTATTGATATTGATATTGATATTTTGAACGGTCCCTTCTTTTAATTTTACATTCATTTTCTTTATTCTTCAACTTAAAATTGTGATATTGTCACGCCTCAAATTTGAAATTATAGATTGAGTTTCGTATTAAAGTGTGAATTATTTCTCATTATAAATTGCGTATTTTGAAGAATTTGAAACTTTTTTCTTCAATTTAGTTTCTAACAAAAACCAAAGTCTCAAATTTGTTCCATAACCGGTACCTTATTTGAAACAGAAGTTGCTAAAAGGATCATAGTTTTCTTATCACATTAGTTGCTAAACATATGGTTAGCTAATAGGATGGTGCCTAGGTTACAAGATTTTGTTTGGTTACAAGCATTACTCCACTCTTAAAAGAAGCCAAATTAATAATTGTTTTTAGTTTTTCTTTTTCTTTTCTGAATTCCTTTCTCAATTTATTTGATGAATAATTTTACACTATTGTTGCCAAGAATGTAGGAGCTCCTACTTACATTGTAAGAGGGAAGTATTTTCGTTATTTGATATCTTCACTGGTAAGTTCATATATTCAACATAATTTTATTTTGCTGTGCTTAGCAAGAAATAAAAACTTTTTTATGGTTAGAGTTGCTAAGTCGGACGGATCAGATGATATTATTAAGGCTCTCAATGGAAAGGTCGAGCTAATCTTCGCAAAACAACAGGAATTGCTAAAATTCAATGGGAATTATGACGCCCACTAGAATATTATGATATGCTTATTCGTGGTCGGTAGAGTAACTCCAGTAGTCTATAGATTCATTCGATGACTGTTCTTACAACCAAATAGGAACAAAACATGCAGCATTCAGTGGTTTGCTGCCATGCTAGCCCATGTTCATAGCAACCGTAAAAATAAAATGGCGAGTAAATGAAAATACAGTTATCTATTCAATGTGCCCTTCGAATGTGTACTACAGAGAAAACAAGCTGCTAGCATTTGATTTCAAGGAAAGGTGCAACCAAAAATCACAACTGTGTACAAATCAGGTTACGTAGCCCAGCATTTTACTCATCATCTTTGTATGGGTACTCTTCTGGAACTTGCTTGAGTAGTTTAACTTGCAATTCAAATGCATCATCACCTCGAAGCATATCACGGATCCAACTGATTTCAGTCTTCATTGATACCTGACCATGGAATCAACATAGCACAACGGCAGTGTAAGGCAAGATAAGGAGAAATTTCGTGTATATTTTTATGATTCCACCAGCCTTCAACTTTTTAGGTTTTCTTGGAACCTTGGAACCTCCCAAAAAAACCCCATAATACCACCAGGAAGTAACTTTTAGACTTGGGAACCATGTGTATCCCCTCAAGCTACAGTACTATACATCTTCTTAGATACTATCAAGTAAAAACGCACAAAGAAATATAAAATAGCAATCATTCCCTAGGAGAAAAATGAGAAAAATGGAAAACTTCTAAATCTTTCTTCCAATGTGTTGTATCAGAAAGGGAAAATAAAACTAATCTATGTCTGAAGCGGAAAAGATCAATACAGGGTAGAGTTGTGTAAGAAATATAAATCCTACATTTAAAAAAAAATATAAATAGATAGATAACAATTTGACTAGCGTCAAGCTAGTTTTATCAGCTACAGGTTATATAACTAATGTTTTGAATGGAAGATGATAAGATTGAAACCTTCAGCAGACAATAGCGATAATCTGTGCAAGTAGCAATAAAAACCAATACAACTGAGTATGTACGAGTATAAGAAGTTATCTTCTATTATATATATAGCAATTCAATCAAACTGGAAAAAGAGTACCAGAAGTCATATAAAGTGGGCAGATGTCAAAAGCGGTGTGATAGACGAGGTTACAACTCACCATTTCTAAGGCACCTCTTACAACTCCACTCAAGATGTTGCAATAGTACAGACCCTGACAAGTATCTGGAAGCTCAACAAAGTCTACCAGAGGATTGTCCTCCAGAACAATGCTGCAACATGTTCCATCAGCATCCCAATTCGTAACAGATGCAGTGACCCCCAAGAACATTTTAAAACCAATCTGTAGAGAAGTATCAATAGAACAATTATGACACAAAACTACTTCAGAACTTCGTCGAGAAGTTTGTGGCAATAAATAAATACAACAAAAAATGAAGTTAAAATTTTAGATATAGCGAATAATGCAAAGCATGCAGCAAAAACTCAGCTCTGTAACAGTCTTATGGAAACCAATATATGTACTTGCCAACCAACTGGATCCAAAAAAAAATACAGTGAAACTACAACAAGGCAATGCAGTCCATAGAGAAACAAAGCAACCCAGCCCAATTCCATTTGTCAATCGCACTACAGTCTCAACCCCAAACAAACTGATATCTTAATTCTTAGCCCAATTCCATTTCTTAGTGATTCAAATTGGATATTGTCTGGCCTTACTAATATGCTTTGTTGCACGATTGGTAGACAAGGATTTACCATCTTGCATTTTGACATGGAAACAAGAACTAGCTAAACTCTAAACAAAGAGACATGACTATTTATCAATCTTATATACCAAATCTACTAATCTATTATTAACCTTGATTCCAATTCGTTATTTTCATTAACAACCCTCCAAGGTCACCTCAAGAAGGGGAAATATAGAACAAGTGGATTACATTTTCACTAACATTTTAGTAAAAGATGATGATTATCAATAGGTTGAGAAGACAATGGGAATCAATGTAAGCTCCAATAACACCAGGAAACAGGTGATAGACTCGAGTGAAATTTGCAACACAACCCAATAATGGGCACAAAGGAAACAGTTTACCAGGTTTTACAACAATTAAGAGCAGCAGGATATTTAGTTTTGAAAGGAATCAGACGTAAATGACAAACCTTTGCAATCACTTCAGCAGTTTCTTTGAAGTCAACACATCTAGATACATTAGATTTTGCGAGAAACTCATCGATTAATCGAATTCCAATATTATAGCCCCTGAAATGCAATTAAATTGTCACCTGATCCGCAAAAACAAAAATAAATGTATATGAACAGTTCATTGGCCGTCAAACATCGCTTTGAATCAAGGAATTGCACAAATTAACAGCCAAGAACAGAACTTTACATCCAAGAATAGAAGAAAATTTCCGATGCCCAAACTCAAACACACATATATACAGTACAAAGTAGAACTGAACTACTTGAATTTAGAGAATGATAAAAAAATAAAAATAAAATTACATTTGGTCGAGCTGCTTGTTAACCTCTTCAACCTCCTCAAGGTCCGTGAGCAGCTGGCGCACGATTGCACCATACGTCAACGTAAACAGCTCCGCATTCTACAACCAATTCAATTTCAAAGTTAAGAGGGTTAAAAAAAAAAAACATAATTCAGAGATTCAAATCAAGTTTGGATGCCGAGAAAATTCGAAATCCAAAGACAAGGGGGGAGTTGGGGTTTCGCTTACCACGCGTTCAACGTTGGCGAAGATTGCGTCACCGGATCGAGGGCCAACAGGAGGCATGGCGATCTGAGCTGAGAGTGACAACTTCGGAGGTTTCTGTGTGAATCACACAAAATGGATTATCAACCCAATTTTTAGTTGTCGATCGAGTTTTCAGAAGTCGGAGCTAAGCCTTCGACTTTTGCAAGCAAAATGTCGAATCGACCCTTTTGGGAGAATAAAAGTAAAAATCTGACAAAATGCCATGTGTAATAAAAACGTTTCAGTTTATTGAAAAAATAAAGATAAAATCCTCGAGAGAGCAAAGGAATGGGAAATGAAATGGAAGGGGGAGGATGTGGCAAAATAAATAAAAAAATAAGATCAGGGGAGGCCGAGAGAAGAGGAGAGATTTTAGAGCAAAATTTGTTTGAAGTTTGAGAAAGAAAAAGTTGGGAAATTTTGAAATGTAGTCAAAATAATGGTTAAATGAGCAGGTTCTATTCTCCATAAATCATTAGAAATCCATAACGAAACCATATTTTAAAATATATTTTTGTTTAATTGTTAATGTATGTGTCAGCAGTGGCGGTCCTAAAGTTTTGGAGGTCCTAGATGAACTACCAAAATGTGGCATTCTACTCTCTATGTATATTTATGCGATTTTTTTTTTCTGATAAGTTTAAACAAACAAAGTCAAAATTGTAACCTAAAAAGAAATGTAATTCACATAACAACTTCATAAAATGCATCAAAACATCGCCTCGTCTTACATTTTTCGAAGCCAAAGTATCAATTAACTTTGCATAATCAAGTTTTTCTACCATATCTTTTTCAATAGAAAATATAAGAAATAGTCTTGTGGGTTTTTACCTTCTTGTTCTTCCTCAAGATCGCTTCCTCTTGCAGTAGATATTCAATAATAAACTGCTAGTTTTTTTTTTTTTCTTGTGTTGAGTAGAGCAGATTTTCGTCTATGATGCTAGGTTTTTTTTGTTGTTTGCTAAGATATACACTACTAAGGTTAACTTATTAAACTGATTTAACTTTAGAAAAATAATTGGTCTCTTATTAAGTTTCTATTTTTTAGTTTTAGAGTAAATAATTGGGCTTTTTTTACTGGTATTTGGGCTTAATATAATATTAATATGGTATAATTTTAAAGTAACATACATATATATATATAGAGGTTTATGAAAATTGGTGGCCTTTCCAATTTGGAGGCCCTAGGCGACCCCCTTGCCCGCCTATGCTCAGGGCCTCCCTTGTGTGTTAGTATTCAAGTGCTTGGATTAGCAACCACATGGTCTTGCTTATGTTGTTCATAGCAGATGGCGTAAAGTTCTAGTTGAAGGGGACTCCAAGCTTATTATTGACTGCAACATTAATATATATAAAAAACTGAGCCCTTGGAGTATTAAGCTTTTAATTAAGGTAAAAAACCATAAATTGAATTACAGTATGGCTACCAGAGTGGGGAAACGTTGGGGTTAACTTGTTGGTGTCTTGGAAATATATAGATTGTTGGGTTAAATTTAATCTATGAGGCTTTATAATAACGAGGACTTTTACTAATCAAACTTTGAAATTACCTATAGGATGACTAAGAATGCCTAGAAGGGGTGAATAAGCCAATTTAAAATTATAATCAATAAATAAAAATAAACTTCAGTAGCATAATTAATATGGCTTATCAATCCTAAAAACGTGCAGAGCATAAAATAAAGTAACACGCAACGAATTATTTAACATGGTAAAACCCTAACTCTGGGGAAAATCTACAGGATTCCTCAGTCCAAAACAAATCCACTATAGAACGATGATTACAAGAAGTACTCACACACTTATCCTATACACATTCTAGATAATGTTTATTGACTTCTTCGTAGCTTAACTTCTGTCACGGGATGATCTTTTGACACTCCTTATGTTGAACGCAATACTGGTCATAAATGCTTCAAGCTCACCGGAGTTCTTCCAACTCTCCTTATGTTGAATCTGATACTGGTCACGATCGATTCAAGCTCAAGGGAGAAAAACTGTCACAATGATCTTGGTGCCCTCAATCATATGAGTCACCAAACATGCAAGTGAATGCAACATGAAAGATAAAAGTGTTTGATAAATCACCAAGTAAACATGGAACACTTGATGATTTATCTCAAATAAAAACTCAACTTTCCAAAGTTTATGGACTGAAAATATGATTGTGAAAGCTCTACAAACAAAGAAGACAAATGTCTTATTTTATAGACTTTTTCTTTACAAAGAAAGAAAACACATTGAGCAAGTTATCAACCAAAATACAAGTGCCTCTCCACCTGGACTGGACTATAGTCCAGGAACATGAAAGGACAGATGTGCTCGAGGCTGATGAGGGAGCAGCGGACGCGGCTTTATATCATGTGGAGGTGCACTGTCATACTTCTGTGCTGGGATGAGTGACAGGAAGAATAGGGGTACATACTATATAGGGTTTAATGAATCTGTAGATATATTGGAGAATTTAATTAACTGTTGAGGCAAGTATGTGTTTGTGATCTGTTGAGTTTTCTGTTCAAATTCGATACAAAAAGTTAACAAGAAAATCTACTGCTGTTGTGGCTCGGATGACTTCTCTTTTCCCTTTCACTGTTTTTTCTATTTTTTATTTATTTAAAGGAAGCCATGACAACAATTGGAACAAAATCAATGCAATCCTCAAGGTCTTCATTTTGTTGGAGGAGTTTTCGAGTTCAAATCCCATAATAAACAAGGCAATACCTTTTTCTCTTTTTTTTTTTCTAGAAAAAATCTCTTCGTTCAAACTAAACATAGGGAAGAAAAAAAAAAGATAAGAAAACTTTTTGGTAGATTGAAGTCAAAGCCACTTCCCTGAAGTCAAAGTCTGGGATATGACAAATCAACTCGATGAATCATCTCTTATTTCAAAGAAGTGGTTCACCAGAAGCTCCTTGCAGCCTTGTGGAGGACAAATCACAGCAGCGCTTCACTTGAGCATCTCATCGAACAACTTCCGTGCATGAGCAGAGGTGCAACTTAAGTAGCTTCTATGGAGTTTTCCAGCGACTGGAGGTGCAGTGCACCTCCTTGCGCCTGCACAGGTCTGCCACTGGCGGGAACAACTCTAAAGGGTAAAAAAAGCAAGATTGGGAAGTGGGAGACACAGGAACAACTGCTTAGGAAGTGAGAAAACTCATAGGCTTCTTAATTGGGCCACACTTTTTTTTCCCTGTCGGTTTGGTTAGGCCCGATATGATTTTTAAGAGTGTCAAACTGGAATTGAAATCGATCAGAACCAGTCCGATTTGGTTTTTTCAACAATTTTTTACTTTTTGGTCAATTTGTTTTTTTTTCTCATTTTTCTCTGCCCGATTTGGTTAGGTTTTTTGGTTCTTCGGTTCAAATGCCAACTTATAATTCCCATATAGTTTCCCATGGGAAGGGAAACAGAAGATTTGTTTCCCATGTTTGGTAATGCTAGAAAATAACTTAGAAGTATCATTTTTCCTTTTCCATGTCTAGTGGGCATCAATTCGTCCGAATTGACTAAACCAGCAGATTCGAACCATAATTACCGGTTTTGTTTACCGCTTTGATTTTGCCTCCTCGCTGTTTCAGTCCTTATCAATGATGTCATAATTTCAATTATACTGTATTTTAAATTTATGTTCTTATTTATCATTTAAAGTTTTCCATTTTAAAAACAAATATAAAAAACTTTCCCATTTTACTGAGTGCTCTTTAATGGGTTGAATTTGTTGATGGGCTCAAAAGGTTTGCTCTGTTGGGCTTGCAGGACCAGAGCGATGATAAGATGATCTTCGATGAGGAAGGCGATGATATTTAAGAAAATGAAAGCAAACCAACAACAATGTGCACGCCTCTGTTTCTCCTTCAACCAAGGTGCAAAATCTATAGCACCAAATTGGTGCAGATCACACAATTAATGTAGGTTAAACTTCCAAGAAAGGCAAAGAGATCTTCAACTCCTAACAAACAATCCGAACACATGATTAAAAAATATATATTCATTAACTAATTAACAAGACAAAAATGAAAAAAAAAATCTTGGTGGGATGGTCGCACTGCGACGTAATATTACTAATTTAAGTATTATAACATTAATTAATTTATACTATTATATGTGAATTGGTAATATCACATGTTAGTGTGAACGTCACTTGGTGTTATCATAACACGTGTATCCATCTTGTCCTCCATTTCCATGGTCAATAAATACCCCATAACCAGACACTCGTGAGCTTACCAGTTTTCGTCCATTTGCATAATCTTCTAAGTTAACAAGATCCAAAAACCAATGGCAAAGCCAACCCCATTGGCAGTCCTCTATCTTCTTCACAACCCTAATCTTTATGAGTATTATTTCCACTCATGAGCTGCAGTATTTTTTTTTCAGTCGAACTGCACTGAGTATCACCGAATTTAGGAAATCAACGAGTGCGAGCGATTGGTCACAATTCCATGCTCTACTGAAGAGCAACACATAGAAGTTCATGCAGCATGCTGCCATCAGTTGCAGGAAATTCCCCACCAGAGTCGTTGTAAGGTGTTGAAGAAACTGAACCTCAAGTACAAATTAGTTGCTCCATAGGACCTCAACCATGCTCTACTTAGAGGCATTAATCTACTTAATTAAGTTTTCTGTTTGTCCTTTTGACTGGTTTGAGTTTTGCCCTGTTGGGTTTGAATGAAAGATGAAGTTTCCAGCATAAAAAGGGAGAATGTTATCTGTCAAGTAATATACATTTTGTGATGAGTTGGATGTGCGCTTAGGTTAGAAAAATCCAAAAACTGCAAATAGAAATTTTGACTAGAGAGTAATGATGAAGGAACACTGTAGATATAAGAATAAAAATGGAAAAATGCAAACAGCAAAACTAAGCATATGCATCAAAACTTATTCATTAACTAAAGAGTAAAGATTTAAGTCATCCCTTGGAGTAAGAAAATAAAGAACCATAAAAATGAATTTAAAGCCACAGCTAACTACTCAGACCAGGATGACTGCAAAAGCATCACTCAAATTCCGACACCACCGTACAGACGGAGTACAAGGTTCATGAAAGGGTGGACTCCTTCTGAATGTTGAAATCTGGAAGAGTCCTCCCATCCTCCAGCTGCTTCCCAGCAGCAAATATGAGCCTCTGCTGGTCTGGAGGAATGCCCTCCTTATCCTGAATCTTTGCTTTCACATTATCAATGGTATCCAACACATAAATTAGCATCAAAATTCCAAATCAAGAGTTAAATAAATATGTGGTAAAAAAAGTTAACAAAACCAGTAAAATAATATTTATACGCTTCTCCCTCTCTTCTCTAGAATCCTCTCATGTCTCTCATCTGAAAACTACACCACATCTTTACCATATCCTTCATCTTCCTCTCTTTAACAGGTTCAGCTTGGGAGGAGAGAGTAGGAAGCGTTAAAAATTTTTTTTTTTTTTTTTGGGGGGTCGAAACTGAATTTCATAAAACAGCCCAACGCGGACCAGCACCCCAGAACACGGGAGCAAAAGCAGACAAACAAGAAACACGAATACTGGCGGAAAAAAAAAATGTAACCAGAAGCACAAATACTGCAGGAAGCATCACTCAGTAGGGGCCGGGAGTTCAAGCATTAAATGCTAAAATATGAAAACTATAAGAGAATATTTGTTTGTGGGAATTTTCTATGTATTCTTCTCTTTGTAGGAGGTCATATTTATAATACAACAAAACCTGAATGGGCAAGTAAATAATAAATTCCTAAATCTATTTACAGTAGAAAATTAGGAATTAAAGTAAATCAATTATAAATAAAATAGGAATCCTTGGTGTGTAAGGAAAGTAAGTCAATATCCACAAGTCACGCCAACACTCCCCCTCACGTTGGTGCATAGATGTCGCCAATGCCCAACTGATCCAGTGAATTGTGGAATGCTTTACTGGAAATCGCCTTTGTCAAAATATCCGCCAATTGATCCTCGGATTTCACAAAAGGAAACTGAAACACTTTAGCCTCAAGCTTCTGTTTGATGAAGTGTCGATCCACCTCAACATGTTTAGTACGATCATGCTGAACTGGATTCTGTGCAATGGCTATAGCAGCCTTGTTGTCACAAAAGAGATTCATTGTAGATGTAGGTTTATACCCAAGTTCAGTAAGCAACTTTCTTAACCAAAGAAGTTCACAAATCCCTTTAGTCATGCCTCTGAACTCGGCTTCTGCACTGGATAAAGCTACTACATTCTGTTTCTTGCTCCTCCATGTCACCAAATTACCTCCCACAAATGTGAAGTAACCCGATGTGGATTTTCTATCTGTTACATTACCTGCCCAATCTGCATCTGAATAACCATCAATATTTAGATGACCATGCTTTGAGAACATAAGTCCTTTTCCAGGCGCAGACTTCAAATATCTAAGTATCCGAAGAACTGCATTCATGTGGTCTTCACTTGGAGAGTGCATAAATTGACTGACAACGCTCACTGCATAAGCAATGTCTGGTCGAGTATGTGACAAATAGATCAATCTTCCCACTAACCTTTGGTATCTTTCTTTGTTAGTTGGAACTTGATTCGGATATTCTCCAAGATGATGATTCTGAACAATAGGAGTGTCCGCAGGTTTGCAATCTAGCATTCCTGTGTCTGTCAACAAGTCCAAGACATATTTCCTTTGAGAGAGAAATATGCCTCGCTGCGATCGAGCCACCTCAATTCCCAAGAAATACTTGAGTCCACCTAGATCCTTCATCTCAAACTCTGTAGCCAGATAGTCTTGTAGCTGTGATATTTCCTGTTTATCATTCCCAGTAATAATCATATCATCAACATAAATTATTAATGCTGTTACCTTCCCTTTCCGATGTTTCAAGAACAAAGTATGATCTGAGTTGCACTGTTTGAAACCATTGTTCTTCATTGCCATGGTGAACCGTCCAAACCATGCACGTGGTGACTGTTTCAACCCATACAATGCTTTTCCTAGCCTGCAAACTGTTCCAGTCTGAGTAGTATTATAACCAGGAGGAATGTCCATGTACACCTCCTCCGTGAGTTCGCCATGTAGAAAAGCATTCTTTACATCAAACTGGTGTAGTGGCCAATCCAAATTAGCTGCAAGGGACAATAAGACTCTGACGGTGTTTAACTTTGCAACTGGAGCAAAGGTTTCTTCATAGTCTATACCATAGGTCTGTGTGTACCCTTTTGCCACAAGTCTTGCCTTGTATCGCTCGATAGATCCATCTACATTGTGTTTTATAGTAAACACCCATCTACATCCGATAGTCTTTTTTCCTCGTGGTATAGTCTCCAATGTCCAAGTCTGATTTTTCTCAAGAGCTTTCATCTCCTCTTTTATAGCTTGGACCCACTTAGGATCTTTCAATGCTTCAGAGACCTTGGTTGGAATATGGATAGCAGACAACTGATGCACAAAAGCCTTGAGTGGTTCAGACAGCTTCTCAGTAGATACATGATTTGCAATTGGATACTTGGATGTCTTGCCAATATCAGGTGAATAGCGATTTGGTGGCTTCCCACGATTTTGCCTGAAAGGTAATTGATATCCAATAGTTTTATCCTCTAAATGCACAAGTCTAGTAGGAGTAGTTACCTCAAGGATATTCTCAGGAGATTGGTCTGTTGGTACTGTTGAGTTAGAGGGGGGGTCTTCATCTTGTTGTTCTGTATTGTCTGTAGGTGTGAGACTCGGATCAGAAATATCTTCGTATGGATCAGGTGGGTCAGGTAATTGATCGCTATGAATGGGCGATTGGTCGCTTTTCGGCAGAGAGTAATCTTGTGCTCCAGACTCGGGATGATCAATTATTTCTGTACATAGGAGAATTTCTTCGTTTTCCAAGTTGCTCCAATTCTGCTCTTCATTTCGTATCTCCCCCTGAAGCGTAGAATTGGATGATGGGTCATGGAAGAACAGCTCAGATTCCAGAAAGGTCATTTGGCTCACCACTATACAACTTTGACTCATAGCTTTGAGAAATAGGAGGGAGTCATCTGCAAAAAAATAGGTGAGTTAAAGTCAGTCCCCTCCTGCCAAAAAATTTAAACCTTTAAGGAAGCCTCTCACTGTTGCATGGTTAAGCATATAAGATAAGACATCACAGACAATTATGAATAGATATGGAGATATAGGGTCCCCCTGGCGAATTCCCCTCGATGGCTTGAAACCACCCCCTGTCTTTCCATTGATTATCATAGAGAATTCCACTGAAGGAACACAGTTCATCACCTTTTGCACCCAAGTCTCTGCAAAACCCATTGTCAATAACACTGCCTGGACCACTCAATTCTATTGTAAGCTTTATTTATATCCAACTTCAAAGAGTGGAAGGCCTCATGTGCAATAAAAATATTATCTTGAACTTGCCTTCCAGGAATAAACGCGCATTGTTGGGGAGAAATGATTGCATTTAAGTGGGGTTGAAGGTGATTAGCGAAAATCTTCGAGATTACCTTGTAAGAATAGTTGCACAGGGCAACAGGGCAGAATTGAGTGACCAACTCCAGGTTCAGAACCTTTGGTGCAAGAGCAATCTCTATTACATTCATAGCAGAAATGTTTTCGTTCTCTGAGAAAAATCTTTTAACCAGCCCACACATATCCTCCCCAATAATGCTCCGATACTTTTGGTAAAAGATACCAGAGAAACCGTTAGGCCCTGGGGATTTTAGGGCCCCCATTTGAAAAATAGCATGTCTAATCTCCTCATCATTTATTGGGGCCATCAAGCTTGAATTAATATCCTCAATGATGATTGGAGAGACAAAGGATAAGATGTCACCCCAGTCTCTCTAACCTTCAGAAGTAAACAAGTTTTGGAAGTATGTCTCAATAGTGTTACGAACCTGAGCATCGTTACACTCCCAGTCTCCATTTTGGTTTTTTATCCAGGCAATCCGATTTCTCCTCTTTTTATGAACCGTACTATTGTGGAAAAAGGCTGTATTTGCATCTCCTTCTTTGAGCCACTTGGTTTTCGCCCTCTACTTCCAATACATTTCCTCACTCCTCTAAACATCATTGAGCTTGTTCCTTACCTGCACAATTTTCCCATAGTTTGCATCCCAGTTCAGCTGAAGTTGATCAAGCTCCACCAACAAGGAATTTGCAATTTTACGATTATTTAAGAATTTCCCATCACTCCACTTTTGCAAATCCTCATGACACCCCCTAATTTTCCTTCACCACACATGCATTCTATTTCCATGAAATTCCCTTCGCCAGGTTCTGCCAATCACTTCTCTACACTCCGGATCAGAAGTCCAAGAAGCCTCAAACTTAAAAGGCTTACACCCTCTTCTTATTCGAGATTCTGTCTCCACAAGGATGGGACAATGGTCAGAGCCCACGACAGGCAGCTGAGTAATGGAAGAATTTGTCCACACTTCTTGTCGTTGGGTATTAATTAAGCCCTTGTCTAGCCTCTCTTGAATGAGCACATCATCCGCTCGTTTTCCACTCTAGGTGAAAGCTTGTCCTTGATGCCCCAAATCCATAAGTTGTATCTTATCCATGAAGTCATGTAAATATCTCATTCTTCTGCTATCAATAGCCCGCCCACCAGTTTTTTCAAATGCCCATAAAATTTCATTAAACTCTCCAATACATATCCATGGTATCATCATAGATTGTAGAGTTGTTCCTAACCAATCCCAGAAAGCCTCTTTTTCCTCCCGGTAGGGCGTCCCATAAATCCAAGAGGCTCTAAATTTTGCTCATGTTGCTACAAATTCCACCCTGGTGTTTGATTTTCCACTCACCTCTAACTTGACTCTGTCATCCCACCAAAGGCATAAACTGCTAAAATATGAAAACTATAAGAGAATATTTGTTTGTGGGAATTTTCTATGTATTCTTCTCCTTGTAGGAGGTCATATTTATAATACAACAAAACCTGAATGGGCAAGTAAATAATAAATTCCTAAATCTATTTACAGTAGGAAATCAGGAATTAAAGTAAATCAATTACAAATAAAATAGGAATCCTTGGTGTGTAAGGAAAGTAAGTCAATATCCACAAGTCACGCCAACATTAAAAAGCTGAATCCCGTGTTTTGGATACGTTTTCTGAAAACACCGAGAACGACAGTACGTTGTTTTCAAAATTTGTGCACCGTTCTGGATTCATTCACTCAAGACAAACTCCCCTGTTTTGTAGCGAACATGTATTCAGTGAAAACCCGGAAACAGAAATGTTTGAACCTATGTTTTAGGAAATCAGTTGGGCTCTACGTATTCAATAGGGGTGTTCTAGTTGTGGGATAAGTCTGATAGTATTAGTATGAGTGGGAGACGTATGTTAGTATTGGTAGTAATGGGATGTTTAGTTGTTCCTTCTTTATCTGAGTCAGTTACTTTGTACATGTTAGTTAAGCTGTGTTTCAGTCAATGAGAATTTACTTGAGTTCAACAAAAGCTCTCTATCTCTTGTCGTTTGTGTTTCCTAAATTATCAACATCTGGTATTAGAGTAGGTTGCCCACGTGTTAAAGCCCAACAACCACACGTACTCCACGTCACTCAATATGTGTTGTTCATGTGTTAAGCTTGAAAATTCATCACCCAGTTTTTAGCATCTCTTTGAAGAAATTATCTATGCAAATAATCAGTTAAGTCGGAAATTGTTTAGTCATTTGAGTATTCATATTTTCATTTCAATTTTAATACGTTTTATTTTTTTGCACATTTTACATTTTAGATGACGAAATAACTTATGAACAAGTGGTTCTGTTTTTTCCATCGTTAACATATGGGGTGGTCCAAACCGCTTGCTCTTTGCACATGGATTCACGTTTAAAGAGAAGGGGACGTAACACATTGTCTCCTTACTCTCATTGAGATTTAAAACAGCATGGCGGATGTGAACGGCTATTTGGTATGGTGACACTTCAATGTCTACTTGTTGGGAGTATTCTAATCTCATCAGGAATAATAATTAATAGTTGAAGAAAAAGACATAGTCGAGAAATAAGTTTCGAACGTATTTGTAATTAATTACCATCCATATTGCTCTGAAGTCAGTACAGCTCATGAGACTGATACACGGTAGTGTAAAGATGCTGTCACTGCAAGTCATGAGACTGATATGGCTTTTTACAAGGCTTACAATGCTGAGCTATCTTGCTTTTTGTTCCTATTATACAAATTTGCCTTTTTCTTTGTTTCATTTTTATTGGAATGAGTTTTTCTTGTCCACTTACGTATGTTGTTCTTGTCACGTGATTAATATGTACAGCTAGCTACTCCATTCCCGAGTACAGTTCAATTTTAGTTTTTAGTTTTTAACTCGTCCAGTCAAAATCTAAGAATGTTTTTAATGAAGTTTTTACAGAACTGGTAAGCATTCCATACATGGAAGGAAAAAAGTACGTCCGGTTGCACACATTCATTTAAGGCACCGTTGTCTAGGGTTTTTCTTTCTCTCATAGGCATGCAAATACCTAGCAATACCAAGTTAAATCTAAATATTAATGGGTACTTATGTCAGGTTGAGTGCATGGTTAATTAATTTTTCTAACAATGGGAAGTGTAGTACGATCACGTATAAGTGATATTTTATGGATATTATTCTCTAAAAAGGGGAAAACATAAATCATTGTTCATTCATATAACATGTGTACAAGCTATACCAAGTAAGCATAATACAGTATCATTTCATAATTTCTCCAACAAAGGGACAGTGCGGTTAAATCTTAAGAATTAATCTCAACTCCAAAAGAATATTAGTTTCTTGGGCCTTCGATTCAAAAGTGGGACCTTTGTTCCTCAGGCACACACACCATATATATACGCAATGTGCATAGATATACATTCTCCACACAGAAAATGTACGCCTCACACAGAGAGATAGATATATATATGGGGAGAAAACTATCCGGTGATAAAGATGTGGTGAAAAGAGGAGCATGGAGTCCTAAGGAAGATAAAGTCCTTGCAGACTACATCAAAACACATGGAGAAGGAAAATGGAGCCATGTTGCTAAGAAAACTGGTTGGTAATATACATATTCAGACATTTCGATCGGCCATTTTGGTTTTATTTTATTTATATAAAAGAATTTAGTTTCATAACATCTCTTCGAGATAATATACATACATGTAATTAACTATATATACTTGTAGGGTTGAAGCGGAGTGGGAAAAGTTGCAGACTGCGATGGTTGAATTATCTTAGGCCTGATGTTAAGAGAGGCAACATTTCTCCCGAAGAAGAAGACCTTATTATCAGAATGCACAAGCTTCTTGGAAACAGGTATGACATGTTGACATATTGACATGTCATTTTTTTTTCCTTTAACAAAGCGATATTCTAAACTACTCTAATGTACGTACGGAAAGAGAGATCGAACTTATATAGTCTTATTTCAAGCTATTAATATATCTAAGATGCATATTAAATATATTTTCAAGTTGAATACTAATTAATTAGGTGATGATTAGGTGGTCCCTCATCGCTAGAAGATTACCAGGTCGGACAGACAATGAAATCAAGAACTTCTGGAATATTAATTTGAGCAAGAGAGTTGCAGAGGCAAGACCACATCGAATCAAGATTAATGCTAAAAATGATGGCGCTGATGAAGGTGGTAATTGTACTGCTAATGATGATCAGGTTCAGGTGATTCAAAGTATAACATTAAATTGCACAAAGGCAGCTGCCATGATCCCATCGCATCATCATCTACATGATGGTGATAAAAGGTTCAATATTCAAGATCAAAGAGTCGCTGATGACATCTCGTCTAGCAGTTTTCTAAGGGACTTGGACAATTTCATCAATGACGTTTTGCACGAGTCCGAAATCAATGGAGATCAAAATTATGTGGTGGATGATCAAGAAGGGGAGTATTGAATGGAGGATATTAATGGCCACGCGCCATACCTCTCAGTGATGTCAATTTTTTTTAAATAGAAAATTATGTTTTGTTGATTTGAATATAGCAGTGACATCACAATCCTCGAACCACATCTTGAATAATATTGGATGGTTTTGTAAATATCCACTGTATAAATTAGGAGTGGACGCGCATGATCCGGTTCAGTTCGATTTTTCTCACAAATTTAAACCTAAACCAAAACTTACAGAAGGTCTAGTTTGGTTCGACTTACATAGAAAGTGTTTAGAATAACTGAACTAAACCATACCTATGCGATTCCAATTCAGTTCGGCCAATTTCGAGTTTGGAATGATAAAAACATAAAGAGGTGAATAAGAGAAAAATAGGAAGAAGGAAAAGGAGATAGAAAAGATAAAAGAAGAGCAAAAGAGGTAGAATAGAGAAAGAGGTGAAGAGATAAAGACGAAGGGAAATGGAAAGAAAAAGGTGAAAAAGAGAGAAAGATGGAAGTGAAACAACAACGGTTATGGTTCACCGAAAAGAAAAAGAAGTTGGGATAGTTGTTATTTAATTGGGTATAAATTAAAACTAAGACATTTATGTATTAATTTGGCTAAAATATCTAGATATTACTTAGAGTTACTAATGTGATTTGAATATTAATTAAGCTTATTAATAATTTTAAATATAAATGAATAAATAAACTTAACATAACCAGTTATGTTCAATTTAAACCGACTTTTCCAAGACAAAAACCGATGCAGGACCGATCCCCAAGGCGGAGGCTGCATATAGGACCATGGTGGTCCCAGGCCTCTCCTCAAATTTATTATTAAAAAAAATTGTATGCTACTTTGCACATTATCATATTTTTAATAAGGCCCAACCCAAGTTCTTGTTATGCGGAACACCCATTGGACAATTATAAATATTATTTATATTTACAATTATCTTCTACCCACATACAGCCCTACCAAGTCAAAAGCCCTCTAAAGCGCTCTTCACTGTTGTAAAACAATTCTCAAAACACAAGCCGACTTGTCTTGTTCCTCGAAACCCCACATTTCGAGCATTCTAAGCGCCCCTCACCGGCTTGTCTTGCTTTTGACGTTAGCATTAATTCTATCGGTTGCAACCACAAGTATAGAGCGGGTATTTTTTACTATGAATATTGTGAAGAATCGGTTACGGAATTAAATTTGGGATTTATTGATAAACAATTGTTTGGTTGCATATATTGAGAAAGACATTTTTAATAGTATATATGACGAGGCTATTATGCAACGATTTCATAATATAAAAACTCGTCGATGACAACTATGATTGTAATGAATAGGCAATATGATTTTTGATATATGTGAATGTGATATACATAGGGGCGGAGCTAAAATTGTAAAATTAGAAAGGCCGAAGTAAAAAATACGAGTATCTAAAACATTTATATATTCAATAGTTACATGTTTAGGGCTGAATATTTCTAGTTTAGCTTGTTACTCATGCTAATAGTTGAGGTATTAATTTCCTGAGAGTTGTCGGAGTTTCTTGTGTCTAGAAACACATTCTTTTGTTGTTCAATCTTCAAATGCTAATTGTATTCTGTTCGGTTGACGGGATGACAAAAGCAAGACAAACAATTACACACAACAATCATCCAAGACCAAGCATGGCCCAGAGAAGGAAGAACAGAGCCACTTACTAAGACAAGGAAGATAAGAGCCACTTACAAATTGTGAGCAGCACCAGATTCAGGAAATCAATCAGTGCGAACTTAACAGACAAGTAATGCAAACAGACCACACCTTCGATCCAAACAATCCAAGCACAACATGAAGGAACAATTCACATATATACATATATATAAACTAAAACATACAAAACGCAAACAGAAGTGCATGAAAAGGAATTTCATGTGTCACTAAATAAAGAGTAATAAGATAAGCCATCCATCCATCAGCCATTTCAAGACCATGAAAATACAGAACCACATAACTTGTTATTATAGCTAATGCTGCCGTTCAAACAAGGATGGCACCACAAGCATCAACGAAAATCTAAAAACCACCACGAAGGCAGAGGGACTAGGTGTAGGGTGGATTCCTTCTGAATGTTGTAATCAGCAACAGTCCTCCCCGTCCTCCAGCCGCTTAACAGCAAAGATGAGCCCCTCTGCCGGTCTGAGGCAGAGCAATACAGATGCATGTAAAACAGAAAAAATCCAAATGCAAGAAGGAACAGAGCATATGCGTATAAAGCATTTTTATTTATTAACTAAATAGTTTCTGGTGACCCATCCATTGGCCAATTAAAGAGTACGAAATATAAAATTACAGAATTTTTTTTTTAAAAGTCACTGTTCACTGATCAGACAAGGATGGAACCACAAGCATCATTCAGAATTCAGATACCGCCACGGAGACGAAGGACAAGGTGAAGGGTAGACTCCTTCTGAATGTTGTAATCTGCAAGAGTCCTCCCGTCCTCCAGCTGCTTACCGGCAAAGATGAGCCTTTGCTGGTCCGGAGGAATGCCCTCCTTGTCCTGAATCTTAGCTTTCACATTATCAATGGTATCAGAACTCTCCACCTCCAGAGTTATCGTCTTCCCAGTGAGGGTCTTCACAAAGATCTGCATCCCACCACGCAGACGGAGCACCAAGTGCAGGGTCGACTCCTTTTGAATGTTGTAGTCGGCAAGGGTCCTTCCATCCTCCAGCTGCTTGCCTGCAAAAATCAACCTCTGCTGGTCTGGAGGGATACCCTCCTTGTCCTGGATTTTGGCCTTCACATTGTCAATAGTATCTGAGCTTTCCACTTCCAAAGTAATTGTCTTCCCAGTCAAAGTTTTCACAAAGATTTGCATACCACCACGCAACCGAAGCACCAGGTGCAGAGTTGATTCCTTTTGGATGTTATAATCGGCAAGGGTGCGGCCATCCTCAAGCTGCTTCCCAGCAAAGATGAGCCTCTGCTGATCGGGGGGAATGCCTTCCTTATCCTGAATTTTTGCTTTGACATTATCTATGGTATCCGAGCTCTCAACCTCCAAGGTTATCGTCTTCCCAGTAAGTGTCTTGACAAAGATTTGCATTCCACCGCGGAGTCGGAGCACCAGATGGAGGGTGGACTCCTTCTGGATATTGTAATCAGCCAGGGTGCGGCCATCCTCAAGCTGCTTCCCAGCAAAGATGAGCCTCTGCTGGTCTGGTGGGATGCCCTCTTTGTCTTGGATCTTAGCCTTGACATTATCAATTGTGTCGGAGCTCTCAACCTCCAATGTGATGGTCTTTCCGGTGAGAGTCTTGACAAAGATTTGCATTCCACCGCGGAGTCGGAGCACCAGATGCAGGGTGGACTCCTTCTGGATGTTGTAGTCGGCGAGGGTGCGGCCATCCTCAAGCTGCTTGCCAGCAAAGATCAGCCTCTGCTGGTCCGGGGGAATACCCTCCTTGTCTTGGATCTTGGCTTTGACATTGTCGATCGTGTCAGAGCTCTCAACCTCGAGGGTGATGGTCTTTCCGGTGAGGGTTTTCACAAAGATCTGCATCTGTATATATAGAAAACAATCATGAATCAGATTTGTTTCTTGACATAAACAAAATTGCATCTTGGAATGTGATTTGTTAAAATCAGACAACAATACACAATTTTATCAACAAAACTTATTTCACACATGTATGGAATGATTCGAAACAGTTCTCTGCCATATCTTGATTTTTAACAGCAACCAATTAACAATTTCGTGTACAATCAAATAACCAAACAAAAAAATTGATACAAAATTTTTCGCGGAGAGCTGCATATTATAACACAAAGCAAACCCTAAAATCAAAATTGCAACTTGTATCTGATAGATTTCTATTGTTCCTTGGAATTCATACAATTAAACTCAACTTGTTCCTCGAAAGTAATTGATTAAATCAGGCAAAGATTTAGGATTTCATACACATCTAGAAGATTCTAACCAATTTTCGTACACAAATTGATTAAAAAAAATGGCATCTTGATTATTAACAACGACAGGATTAAACAATCGAACAAAAGAAAATATTGACGAAACTATAAACAACAAATTGGCATCTTGATTATTAACAACGATACGATTACAAAATCAAACTGAAGAAAATATTGAAGAAACAGAGCAGCAACATAGGAAATACGAACCTTGAGAGAGAGAGAGAGTTAGAGAGAACTTCGATGAGCTTTAGGGATTTCGCTTTGCTTTTGTTTTCTTCAACGATGTAGGCCTTGGCATCGAAAAGCGCCTTCATTTATAGGACCAATTGCCGACTTAATGACGGTGAGATTAAACCCCCAACCCAATGGGACTGCGCCACGTGTCAAGATTGATTCCTTTCCCTGGCAGGCACGGCAAGGTTAGCGAATTTTCTTATGAGAAGATAGAAAAGTTAGGTGGAGGGCCTCTCCTGTCCACATTGGTATTTTAGCAAACCACGAAAAGGATACTGCTGGGCATATTACGCTGTGTTTCACCTACACTAACTCGAGAGCCCACCAATATAATAAAGGTCACTTTTATTTTTTTTTTATACGGTAAGAGTCGTTTTTATTAAACAGGTAGTACATAATGTGGTATGATTAGTATTTTTATTTAAATTTTGAATCCTATTAAAATAAAAAACAGGCACCATGCGTAGGGTGTCCTCCCAAATATGACAATTAAAGATTAAATGGTCCTAATTTGCTAATGCATCAACAACAAAGTCTGCCTTTCTAAAATTGTGTCGAAACTGCCCAAAATCGAAACGTAGGTAAATGAAGTTGATGTCTCGAATGATCATCAGTGCTCGCCCATGAATCCAATAAGCCCCCCAATAAGCAATCAATCAAAAGTTTGCCAAAGGCTAAAGAATGCTTTTCTTACCAGCACAAAGTAAACCATCTCACAAAGCAAACCATCTCACAAAGCAATCAACAACTGAAACATTATTAAATCCTAACTTGGTTGGATAAACAGAAAACCCTAACCCCAGAGAGAGAGAGAGGGAGAACACTTCAGATGGATCTCGTTGGATCTTCAGTGTGCTTCGGATGTTGGTAGACTTATGTCAATACACTCTTCTTTTGGCAGATTTATTGTCTCAGATATGGGCTTGCTTTTGTTGTGCCTCATCTTGCCAGGTTGTTTATTGAGGTGTTGTAGCATAATAAATCCACTTCTCATTAGTGCATTGAGGCCCAGGAGTAACAAGGTCGCACTCTCTATTTCATGCCCCAGAGGAAGATTAGCGGCGGTTGGTTTTCCTTTTGTTGATGTTGTAGTTTATTATTATTATTATTATTATTATTATTATTATTATTATTATGTTGGTTTAGTTTGTCAATAAATTCCAGAAACTTAGTTGAGTTTGCTAGGTATTCATAGTCTCTTTAAGAGAGTCGTGTAGATTAGCTGTTAGTTTTTGTGTTTTATGTCATTGAACTAGATTCGGGGATATAATGGTGGTTGAAATGGGTTTTAGAAAAGTTATTTTAGAGTGTGGTTATCTCCAGATCGTTTCAGCTTTTCAACTGGCTTGGGTCACTAGGGAAGTTTTACCCACAATTGCCATATTGTTATTGGTATAACTCCCTTTAGGGCATGTTTACGTATCAGTAATGGAAAAACTAAGGAATCAGAGAATTTAGGAATCGGAGAACTACTGAATCGGTATGGGAAGAATCATTCTTATTAAGCTGTTTACTAAACATATGGAATTAGCAATGGAATGGGATTTATTCCCATTGTTATTGTTTACCAATTTGCATGAATCAGAATCCAAATTAATTTTAGAATTATGGTAAAGTGATAAGGGTATTTTTAGAAGTTATTAAGAGAAAACAGGAATGGGAATCGTATCGACTACTCCCCCCTAGTTGATCTGATTCATAGTTTTGAGGGAATGTGATTACGGATTTTGAGGTGGGGCCCACTTATTTTTTCATTCCTGATTGCAAGTAAATGCAAGAAAAGTCAGGAATGGAAATCATTCCCTTTCCTCTCATTCCCATTACTGATACGTAAACATGCCCTTATAGTCTATGTCCTTTGTACTCTTTATTTTTATTCATCTAATAAAATTCTATTGCCCTTTTATAAAAATCATAACTTGAAAGCACTAAGCACAATATATCCTAGATTAATTAATTAATTAATTTATTTATTTTACTTTATGCTTATCAGTACATAATTTTTTATGCAAATGAACACTTCTTTTTTTTTTTTCCTAAATTCAATTTCTAGTGGTAAAAAAGCATTACCTTGCAAACTAGAGGTCTTAGGTACCCAAATTTACTCATTTTACATCATTAAGGAATTTAATTAAAAATTAATTACATAACGGGACCGAATGGACCCTCCCCCCATATTTACTGATATTTACAACACTTTTTTTTTTAAATGTCGGCACAATGATAAGTTATTCCCAAATTGCATACATAGAAAGAAGAATATGTTCATAGAAAGTTTTGAGCTTCTCTTTGGATCTTAGAGAAGTTCCACCGGTTTGGATTATCAGGGCCAAAGGCTCCTTGGGCTGCAAAAACACTCAACCATTCAAATCCAGCTCGGATAGATGGTGGGATCCACTAAGACTGGCTGATTTGAAGGCAAGAACAGCCCAAACTGTTGCCTGAGGGCGCTGATGTTAGCGCTAAAGCCAGCCAAGAAAAAAATTGAAAAAAATTTGGAAAAGAATACCAAAAAATTCATTTTTTTTAAATACCTAGTAATTTTTTATTTATTAATCTCATATGTATAAATATTTATAAAAAAATTTCATGTGAATAGTAATTATCCTTGGGTGGAAAAACAAAAAATACATTGCTATGGCATATACTATTCATAAACAGTAACCACCATTACTTGCCCTTGTTCTTTATCATAGCAAATAAGTGAAAATGCTCATAGCTAAGTTGTATAAGCCAATGGGCTTAACTTTCCTTTGTATTGTTGCTTGGGCCTTGTGCCCCTACCATAACTGAAGTGCACCTCTTTTTCTTTTTCTTTTTTAGGTGGGGAGACTCACCCAAAAAAGTAGCTAGTCCATTGAGATTTGTTGGATGTATTGGATTCAATTGCTGAGTTTCAAGTGTATGGAGTCATTTTATAGTGATGGTCTTATATAAGGCCCTTAGACCATCTCCAACCCAAGGGGTGGAAACTCAAAATTTGAGTTTAGCCTCCAAAAAACTTCTCCAACCCATGTATTTTGGGAGGTGAAAATTTGAGATGACTCAAAACTGGACTGGAATTCCAATCAGAATTCTGTCTGGACTGATAAACTCGCGGTGTCCAAATCTACTTTAATATATAATTTTTTATTGGATGCAAGGAGCAGCCCATGTGCTTGGCCATGTCGCTGGCCCACTTTGACAAGTGGGAATGAAGATTCCCTTTTCGTTTTTAAGAAGCAACGGCTACTTTTTCAAATGTTTTGTTATGCTGTTTAAAAAAATAAAAACAAAAATATTCCAACAGCTATAAAATCAACGATTCTGATTCATTTTAGGCAATCTCAACAGTAAAATTTCACATCCAACGGCTCAAATTTAAATCCAACAGTCAAATTAATATTTATAATTAATCTAAGTCAGATCCAACCCCAAAACTTATTCCAAACTCTATAAATAGCCATTCATTTGGTAAATAATCCACCAAAAATCATTTTTTCATTTCTCCTTTTGTTTTCCTTTCTCCCTTTGTTATAATTTTTCATTCTACATTCATTCTTGTTGAGAATGGCCCCAAAACCCCAAAGAGGTGTGAAATGGAAACCACAAGAAGATGAGGCATTGTGTAGAGGGTGGGTTTCTATTTCTGAAGATGGGGCTATTGGCACGAATCAATCAAATGATTCATTTTGGTTGCGTGTGTACCAAATTTTTTTGGAAAATGATCCGGGCATGAGCGGAGCCGGGGTACGATCACAGCAAGCTATTGCTTCTCGGTTCAAGATCATCAACCAATAATGTTCTATTTGGAAAGCATGTATAACAAAGGCCAATGCAAGGCATGTGAGTGGCTCCAATCTTGAAGATGTGGTGAGTACCCAATTTTTTCAATGCTTAAATTTATAATTTTAATTGTTTTCAATTATTAACTTGATTTTTATTTTATTTCATGGGTAGGATATAAATGCAAAAACAATTTTCTTGAATGATAATAAACCTCAAAATGGGCCTTTCAAGTTGTATCATGCTTGGCAAATCTTAAAAGATTGCCCAAAATGGAACGACCTATGTGAATCTCCACACAATCTTCAAAGATTCTTCTTATAGTGGCAATACAGTCAATTTGGAGGAAGATGAAGATGATGTGGTCATGCCCATTCCAAAGCCATTGGGAAGAGATAAACAGAAGGATGAACAAAAGAAAGGGAAAGGTGTTGAAAGCTATCTCAACAAAAGTGGTAAGTTCTTGTCTGAATTGGTTCAACACGGAAATGAGGCAAAAGAGGATAGGCGACGAAAGTTAGAGCTCCTACAAGAGCAACATTCATATCAAATCCAACAAAATAAGAAGACCAATGAATAGAGGATAATGTCTATGGACCTATCCAAATTTACTCCAAGAAAGAAGAAGTATTGGGAGAATAAGCAAGACAAAATTATTGAGGCCCAGATGAATATAAGTTCCCCCTACAATCCAGAAGACAACTCAGGAGACTATTATCCAAGCCCTCCACATAGTGGTCATTAATTTACGTTTATTTGTAATTGTTGTTTATCTTTATTTATAATTGTCGTTTATCTTTATTTCTAATTGTTGTTTAGCTTTATTTTTAATTATCGTTTATCTTTATTTATAATTGTTGTTTATCTTTATTTATAATTATCGTTTATATATATATATATATTTTTTATGATTGTAGTTTATTTTTCTATGATTAGTTTATTTTTATATAAATTCAATGATAAACCATATAATTCATTAAAATCACACAACCACTTTTATAATTTAAACACACTTTCATAATTTAAACACACAACATAGCTCATTGCCCCTCTCCTTCGCATCTCCAAATGTGGTTGATCAAATCATTTCTTAGATTGTGATGCACTTATGAAGCACGAACTCTATTATGCCGGACAATGTAGTCTAAGATATTTTGTCTGTCTCGGTTTATATCGTACGTGATAGTTGGCTCAAGCTCATAAGCAAGTCTTGTTTTTGCTCTTCTAGATGTTTGTGGACAATTGTCTTCATCATCTGATTCTGCATCTAGATCCTCATACTCATCCTCAACAATCATGTTGTGCAATATTATGCACGTCATCATGATTGAATGAAGTTGTTCTTTGCGCCACATACGTGCAGATCCCCTAACAATTGCCCATTGAGCCTGAAGTATTTCGAAGGCTCTTTCGACATCCTTCCTATAAGCCTCTTGTTTTTGGGCAAATAGTTTTTTTTTTTTTTTTGGAATATCCGATTGGGAATCGTCTTAACCAATGTAGCCCAACGAGGGTAGATACCATCAGCCAAGTAATAACCCAGATTATATTCATTTTCATTGACAACATATTGGATGTGGGGAGACACTCCATTCATTACATCATTGAACAACGAGGAACGAGCTAGAACGTTGATATCGTTGTTCGATTCGGCAACGCCAAAAAAAGGGCATGCCATATCGAAGTGTCATATGAGGCCACTGCTTCTAGAACGACAGTTGGCTTATGTTTGTAGTCGGTAAACTGGCCTGCCCCAGTAGTGGGACAGTTCTTCCATTCCTAATGCATGCAGTCGAGACTGCCTAACATGCTTGGGAATCCTCTGTGACTAGCCTTATGCAAGAGCCTGTAAAGGTCGGCGGGATTTGGGGAACGGAGGTACCACTGACCATACACGGCTTCAATAACAGAACAAAACTTTCGAAAACATTCAAGGGTTGTAGATTCACCCAATCTAGAGTACTCATCGGTGGAGTCTGCCGAGCATTCAAAAAATGGCTGTTAGCTTCTGCTCTGGGGATAGACTGTGTCATCCACAAACGTCTATCTTCTGGGTAAAGTATGGCTTATGTGCAACAACATCATTCAAGATGCGATAGAAAAACTCTCTTCTCATGCAGAACTGCCTGCAAAAGTCCACTGGGGGATAAATTAGTCTTTCACAGAAGTAGTCCTCCATGAGACTCTTACGATGTTTTTCTCTCTTTCGATTCTTGTATTCATGGCCTGCAACAGAACCACCATGTTTGGATTGTTGAGTATGTTGCTCCAACAAAAACGTATGGTGTTGAACAGCCATTGCAACCCTCTATTGATGAAGGTCATCATCATCAGAATCATCATTGAAGAAATTTTTATAGCATTCCCTCGTGAATTCATTGTAAGAAGGAGAATTGAAAGAGATTGTGTGGTCAATTCAGTAGAATAACACTTCTTAAATAAACAAGAGAATGAGATGATCTACATGTTTGAAAATAATTGAATGAAGATAGGAAAAGATTGGGAAAGATAAGGGAATCCAATAAAGTGAGATGGACAAAGTTGAGCAATGGTTCAGAACATGATTGAAACAAGACAATAGGGGATGGGAAGGAGTTCAGAAAATAATTGAAGAACACAAGTGGAGGTGGGCAAAAGTTCAGAACATTATTGAATGAGGATAAAGGAATCCAATGAGGTAAATGTAAAAGTAAAAATGGAAGAAAATTATGGCAATGACTTCAATGAAGAGTTCGAATTATTCCGGGCATACGTATGATGTTGTACTTGTTTTTATTTTTAAGTGAAATTCTATTATGTTTTAGAATTTTAATTTTTTTAGGTGAAACTGTTTAGAAAATTAAATCACAAGTATTGAAACAAAAATAATGTCAAGAAAAATTAACAAGAAAAAAAAAATAGGGGTTATTCATTCTTAAACAATTTAATAAAGTTGTGGGCTCAAATTATGAGTCTGTAAGATTGGAGGAAAAAACAAATTGAGTCCTAAAAATACATGAATAGTTGTATTTTGGAGGGTGGAAATTTGAGTTTAGCCCCAACATGGTTGGAGATGGTTTTAAATGAGGTCTTATTTCCTAACTTTTGAATTAAATTAATTAATTTAGTCTAACGACTAATCAATTTAAATGATTAAGAGATAGGGCCTTATAATGCCCTCACTATAAAATTCTTGATAATGACCACGCATGCATGCAGGCTTAGACAGAATTGATGAAAATTATGATCCATTAATTCGTATATAATATATAATTATCATGTTAAAAGATCAAATAACCTACACATCAAGAATAATAATTTTAATGATTAAACAATTTCGGATTTAGTTGAATTTTGCAAGGATAACTTAAAATATAGACAATTCTAATCGTTGAAATACATTAATTAAGTAACCCTAAAAAATAATTTGTGCACTTTTTTACAACAAAACAGCAAAATGTATACACATATATGTTTATATTTTAGTCAGTCCCCAAGTGGTTCTGTTTTCTCCCATAAACAAGAGGGGTGGTCCAATCACTGGGTCTTTGCACATGGATTTATATTTAAGAGAAGGGGACGTACATATTGGCTACTTACTCATTCGATTTTACTACAACATTTGGCCGGTATTAATATCGGAATTTATCTTTTTAATTATTTGGTTTAGTGACACTCAATTTCCACTTGTTCGAATAAGGTTAATATTAAAAAGATGATCAATAGTTGTTGAATAAAAAGATATATTTCCTTGTTTTCTCCTTCTTCTCCTCCATTTTCTTTTTCAATCTCTCTGAAGTCTTTTGAGCTTGGCAAAATTAGAAGTTATACCAAATGTCATGTATACAGCCTATGGCTCACTGCACGCCGTGAAATGTTAGAACAACTTATGTCACGACTTACGAGCTAAAGTAAGAAAAAGTAAGAAAAACTTGCATAATAAATTATATATTCTAAAACGATTATACTTTTTGGCCTTTTTTTTTATTATAATTTTTTTATTTTAACAAATGATATTTCGCTTTAATCTAATCTAAACTACAGTGTGTAGGGGATTCGAACTCGGGTGTAGAATGAGGAGCACATCTGTTCTAGTCAACTTGGCTAAGCCAATGTCTGCATTTTTTGGCCACCTTAGTTGAACATATTTAGATCAATTATTATATGAGCAGTTATAATTTGGTCAAGAAAAATTAATGTGATTCCTCTATCATTATTTGAACATGCATTTTCTCTTCAAAACAAAACTCAGTATAATAACTATGATGCGTTATTTGAGGGAACGAAGCAAGCAATATACGACACTTGTATGAAAAAAAAGAAAATAATAATAAGGGATTAAGGATTTTCTAGGAAGATGACATGTATTTTTCAATTTTTCCCCCTAACGTTTGCTGTGGGTGAAACGTTGACGTCAATCGCCAATCACAAACGATGCCGTATTGATCGTTCCAGAACAGACAAGACCGACTAAATCCATTATTTCAACAAGGAACG
>NW_007362502.1:599456-620873 GCF_000346735.1 Prunus mume
CACACACCATCGTAAATACACTCATATCCACACTCGCTTTCTCCTAACGACACCTGCCGATGCAAACTTTAAAACTTCCCTTGACAGCGCGTATATATCAAATAAAAATGTCTGCGAGTGCAATTGAACCGACTGAATCCAAAGTCCACTGTTTACCTATTTTTATTTTTATTAATTAAATAAACTTACTATTATCAAAACATCCATCTCAAGCAAATTTTCTATTCACTTTTTCTGTCTTCCCAAACAGCTATCTAGTAAGAGAAAGAGAGGTCGAGAGAGCTCAGGCTTATCTGATTTTTGGGGTTAGGGTTTTTCCTCTTTCCGACTCGCCAATTCCAAAACCCTAATTATCGGATCAGGTAATTGGGTCTTGAATTCCCTCGATTCCTATTTGTCTCTGTTTTAGGGTTTTTATGGTTTTATTTCTGCTCTGAATTTTAGGGATTTTGTATATAAATTGGAGATCGTTTCTTGGTTTTGTTTGAACGGAAAGTATTAGGAAGCGAAGATGTTCTGAGAGAGCAGAACAAAGTTTTATTATTTAGATGATTTACTTCTAAGTTTTCACAATCTGATCTGAAAAAAGATTAAAAGATAACTTTTTTCATTGGGAGCTCTGTTTTTTCTCTAATACTTGAAAGAAAAAAAAAATCATTTAAATTATTATTTTTTGATTAATATGAAGCCAAAATTTTGGTGCTTTGTCTTTCTAACCCTCTATTTTGTGTTTTTTGTTTTTCTTTTGTTTTCAATTTTTACTTTTAACTAGGTTCTGTTTCCCATCAATAGGGAAGTCAGAAATTTAGGGTCCAAAGAAACTGTGATTTTATAAAATTGTGTGCCTTCTGTATTGCAATTGCATTCGATTTAGAGTCTGTTTACTTATGATGACAAAGTTGACAAAAATAGATGGGTTATAAACTTTTTGATTATGTGATCTGTGCTTTATTCTTGGGTTATCTTGGTCAGATAAAATGGTGATTTAGATTTTCTTTTTGATGTGATCCAGGTCTGAGCATTCTGGTTAGCAGGCCCTCTTAGGTTAATCAACCAAGTTTCATGTCTGAGCTCGACGTACAGATTCCTACCGCCTTTGGTATGTTCAGTGTTATTCATAACTCATTTGTGTGTGTTTATGCGCTTGCAGACATGCTTGTAACTCTACATATGAATTCTTTTGGATATGTTGTTTGATAGCTCTGGGGCATTATATTGGTTGACAACTTGGATACCCAAATGCTTAAGGGATCATTTTAGACACTAACATGTAAGACTACTGCAATTTAGAAGGACTGTTGTTTGAGCAATTGGTTTGTATTGTATATCAACAGTGTGTGTCTACTACTCTTCGGAAATCTGACCAACTGATCAACACCCGAAGAAACCTAAATGGTTAGGCTTTCCCTCTAATTTTATGAATCTGAAGTCATTGGTTCAGGTGTGGGGATTATGTACTATAAAATTTGATTAAACCAACTTTGACAAATGTGTATGTGTGGTGAAATGAAATATATAAGGTTGGGCATGGGGTCCTTTGAACATTACGCATGCACTCTCACTGCCACTTCATTATTAGTCTGTTACTCATTTTTATTGGTATACATTTGAAGCACAGAATAAAAATCTTGTTGAACATTTCCCACATTGTCTAGGATAGATTTTATTATTTTTCCTTGAACTTATGAAAAAAGTGGTGGTAGCCTACTCCCTTCTAAATCAGTGGCCTTTACTTCAAGGTACATAGGTTTGAGTCTGGATAGCTAAATACCAAATAAGTAAACATCGAGTGGGAAAGCATTCCATATTTAGAATCTAAAGCAAGGAGAACAAATAAAAAAATTCACCAAAACATAGGATAACTTTATTTTTTCTACTGGAGAAAAATGGCACCAATCAGTCATTTTAAAGGAATTATGCACTTCTACAATGCTAACCCCTTCTGTTTTTATCCCCTCTTAAGTTTTCTTGATTGTTGCACGAGGTCTTATGTGTTTGTAGACTTGGATATCACCCCTCCTTCGCTTCCTTGTCTCTCATCCTTTCTTTTGACTCCCTTCATTAATCTAATTTGAATACTGATGCTTGGTTTCAGATCCCTTTGCTGAGGCAAATGCTGAGGACTCAGGTGCTGGGACAAAAGAGTATGTGCACATTCGTATACAGCAACGGAACGGCAGGAAAAGCCTGACAACCGTGCAGGGATTGAAGAAGGAGTTTAGCTACAACAAGATACTCAAAGACCTTAAGAAGGAATTTTGCTGCAATGGTACAGTTGTCCAGGACCCAGAACTAGGACAGGTGTGTGTTTAATATGGTAAAAGCTATAATTTAATTTGTACTAGACACCGTCTGATTGTCATCTTGTTTGTCTACAGGTCATTCAGCTTCAAGGTGATCAGAGAAAGAATGTGTCTTCCTTCCTCATCCAGGTAGTTACCAGTCCCAAAAATGGTTTAGGTGATGTTAATGTGTTCTATAGGTCTTGTTAAGTTGTGGAAGTGCTTGCTTGATTGTTTCCAGTTTTTGGCATCTTAGTTCTATTAGATGGTTTGAAAATGCAACAATTTAGAGGAATCTGATCTTGATTCTCGTTCTCTCTACAGGCCGGCATTGTGAAGAAAGACAACATCAAAATTCATGGTTTCTGAGCTGTTGCAGCAACTCAACTCGCTGCAGAATACATCTCCCTGTACACTCAGGGCAGAACATGTTATCTGGATTTTACATCATCTATAAGTTTGTCTGCTATGTGTATTGTGTTTCTGGTGTGTTCTAATTGCCAAGCAACTAGTGTTATGTGGATTGATCATGGAGTGTATGACAACTTGTGGCCGTCTTAATTTCAATCTCTATAAAGAATATATTAAGAATGCTCCTTATCCAGATTTCCCAGCAAATTATTTTCTGTGAATGGAAAACAATAAACATATAAAGATTGGGTATGGGAGAGGCTATGTGGTATAATTTGGTTTCTTGATTAGGGTATGGGAGAGGCTATGTGGTGTCATTTGGTTTCTTGATCAAAAGATAAGTTCTTCATACCATGTGGTATCATTAAGTGCCTCCTCTTCCCCAGTATATTTACCCCCCAAGTAAGTGCCTCCCTTAACCTAAGTTCTTCTTACTCGAACTACTTGACGGTATATCCAAATAATCTCTCTTTCAAATGGCTTGTTTGGACGACTCTTCTCATAATGCTTGTTCACTTAGTGGTTCAAGTAGTACTCGAAAGCGGTTCTTGATGAAAAATAGCTTCGCTTTTTGTTCTTTTTCTTAAAAAGTGTAAATTTGGCTAGCTCAAATTTGATATTTGAGGTCAATTGCCATTCGAAAGCATTTCTGTTTGGTTCGATTATAAGAGCATGCATCTCTAAGGGACTTCATGAATGAACTAATTAGTACGATAGAAGTTGAAAAACTCAACTTTAAGGCCATGTTGGTTGGGCTATATTGAATTGGATATATTCAATTAAAATGAAAATTCCATCTTTTATTTAATTCTATAAATAGGTTACTAGCATTCCTCTTTTGGTTCATGGGGAAGGAGGCTCGGGGATAAGAAATCGATTACTTTCCCATATTTGGTAAGTCCAAGCATGGGAAATGGTTGTCTTGTGCATGGGTAAGCAAGAGGGGAAAGTGAAGCCTTTCTCTCCTCTTGGGTTTTGTTGTCCCTATCATTGGAAAGTTTGGGAAAATGAGCTAACATTAAATACACATTTTTCATGATCATTTTGTCTACATTAACAATTTAGAATTATAATATATCATTAAATGTATTTTTTTAATTTGATTTAATATGGGTATAATTGAAAATTATACCAATTTTGTTTTCTATTCTTAATCAAAACAAACATGGAAAATGAAATAAAGTGATATCTCCGGGTTACTTTCCTAGCATTACCAAACATGAAAAATAAATATTTCATTTTTCATCCATTGGAAAATGACACGAGAAGTAATTTCCACTCAAATCCATTCCGTGAACCAAACAAAGTTGTAATGGATTCATATCAAAATTTTATCCATTGAAAGTCTAAAGTTGGGTGTTTTTATTGGTGAGAGGGAAGGGACGATTATTTTGGGGAGTTGTAGTGGTTGGGCTAGGAGGGGGGAGGAGGAGGGGATTGGAAAGAGAGTGATGTTTTTTTTATAAAAAGTTTTCAATAATTTATTTCATTATTTTAAATAATTTGCGGTTGATTTATCGCCATGTCGCGTGTTATGGGACTATTTGATAGCAAAAATGACAAAAGATACGAAATAAAGGAAACCAAAGTGTGTCTACAAAAATATCAAATAAATCTATTCGATTAGCAAATTGAAAATTACCCCCATTAAGTACAAAGACGCTTAATTTAGAATGATTAGCGTAACCCCACCATGACTTGTGGAAGAGAACAAAGGGAAAATGAAAAGGTATTTACCCTCTATTCCCGCACCCAAACAGAAAAATAATCAACGCAAAGCCGATCCGTCCACCCAATGAAAATATATTATTTCTTTAAAGGAGCCTTTGTCACTGATAATGACAATAAGGGTCTGCAAAACAAGTACGAAAAATGGCACGCACCCCACATGAACCGCCTAAAAAGATCAGAGGCAAATGACAGTGAAGTACACCCTCACACACACACACACACCCACAACTCAGCCCACACTGTGGACTGGTTCATGTGTGCCACTTGTACCTGACCTGCGCGCTGAGCTGAGCTTTACCTCACAAAATTCTAGACCCTTCATTCATATCCTATCTTCTTCCCACGTGGCCCCTCCCAATTCCCCCACAGATATTTCAGCCCCCTTCTCCCTCCTTAAATACCCACCCACCCTCCTCACTCCCATCAATTGCAAACCCTAAAACCCAAATCAATCTTATCATCTCCTCTCTCTCTCTCTCTCTCTTCCGTCAATGGCATCCATGGCTTCTACTCTCACCTCCTCCTCCCTTACCACCAAGCTCCAGAAGCCCTCTCTCCTCGACTCCTCCTTCCATGGCACTCCCGTCGTCCGCCTTCAGCCCGCCAAGGCCGCCACCAACTCCAACAACCATGGCCTCTCTGTTTCCATGTCCGCCAACGGCTCGACGCCGTCGTACGACCTCAGCGCCTTCAAGTTCGACCCCATCAAGGAGTCCATCGTCTCCAGGGAGATGACCAGGCGCTACATGACCGATATGATCACCTACGCTGACACCGACGTCGTCGTCGTCGGAGCCGGATCCGCCGGTCTCTCCTGCGCCTACGAGCTCAGCAAGAACCCCAACGTTCAGGTCGCCATTATCGAGCAGTCCGTCAGCCCCGGCGGTGGTGCGTGGCTCGGTGGCCAGCTCTTCTCCGCCATGGTAATCTCATTTCTACCTCCATTAATTATTTTCGAGCCACCTTAATTAATGATTGTTGTTTTGTAGTTTAGCTGTTTATTTTCCGCCACGGTAATTTAAAACTAATTTAATTTAAGTATCAAGTGGTCTTCATTTTATTTTATTGTCTCGCTGTGTGACACGTGTCTCGCATGCCGGGTCTAGATTTTGATAATTCAACAGTTATCGCTGTGCATGTTGTTTTTCTTTGTGTAAATAGTATTTTTTTAATGATATTTTTTTTGTTGGAATGAATTGTGTGTGTATATATATATACATATTTCTTTAAATTGTTTTTATTGTCGGATTTTCTGTCAAAAGCATTTTGAAATGCTTCAATTGGGATTCGGTCCATCCGAAAAGTCGAGATATGTATTGAAAATAAATAATAAATATATATATATATTTTTTTTGTAATTAGCGTTACCAAATTTGATACAAAAAAATAATATCGAATTGTGATTGTATATCTAATAACAAATAATTTACAGGTTGTGCGTAAACCAGCTCACCTTTTTCTAAATGAGCTCGGCATTGCCTACGATGAGACAGACCACTACGTTGTCATCAAGCACGCCGCCCTATTCACCTCCACTATCATGAGCAAGCTCCTTGCTCGGCCCAACGTGAAGCTCTTCAACGCTGTGGCTGCTGAGGACCTGATCGTTAAAGGTGGAAGAGTTGGTGGTGTGGTCACCAACTGGGCATTGGTCTCGATGAACCACGACACACAGTCGTGCATGGACCCTAATGTCATGGAGGCCAAGGTTGTTGTGAGCTCCTGCGGTCACGACGGGCCCATGGGAGCCACTGGGGTCAAGAGGTTGCGGAGCATTGGGATGATCGAGAGCGTGCCCGGGATGAAGGCCTTGGACATGAACGCGGCTGAAGATGCCATCGTGGAGCTGACAAGGGAGATTGTGCCTGGAATGATCGTTACAGGCATGGAAGTTGCTGAGATAGATGGATCTCCAAGAATGGTAAATTTCTTTCTCATGGATTTATTCACTATTACTGGCATGGAAGTTTGCTTACGCTTAATACCATGCTGACTGTTTTTGCATGAATCGTTTGTTTGGCTGAATTTTTAAAGCACCATGCCAAATTTATAACTTTGATTCCTTTCTGATGGAAGGGACTAAATTATCCTTGATGTCTTATAGAAACACTCTTAAGCCATAGAAATCAAATTGGTCAAGATAGGGGTCGCGATGTCTGCCTGGGCTTTAGACTGTTCAGATAAAACATTAAGGATTATTTGGTCCTTTATTTAGAATTAAAGTTTTAGAATAGTAGTCATATTTGCACAGTAAAATCAGTGTTTCTGGATCATTTGTACTTAAAACGCTTCACTCAATCCACATTATTATAGTCAAATGCTGCTATTTTTGTTCAATACTGGTGATTTGATGGTCATATATCTTGGGGCTTGGGTGATTTAGCAATTTATAAAAGTTGTCTTCCCCTTGATATCTTGAGTTTCAAACATAGTGCCGAGTGCTTTGAGCCTTTGACGGAGTGCGAATATTCGAGGTGGTGCAAATAATGTTCCCCCTATAATAATAGTAGGAAGGAAAGAAATTTTTTGTCCTTTTAATCGTGAAAGGTAGAGCAGACCCGACCTAGAATTGCATCCTCAATGATAATAAGGAAGGGACCCAAACCAATCTCATTTGCTAGCCTTTCCTAAACGATAGTGACATATATAATGGCCTCTATTTGGGAACCTTTGCGACTATGTCTTGTTCCCCTCTGCACTCAATTCAAAGATAGTGAGTTAAAAGGGAATATGGGTCCAAAACCTTTTCCCTTGTTCTGTTCTTGCATGTTTGTAAAAGTTCCATCACTTGATTATATTGTGGTCCTAGTTGATTCTGTGACCTTATGTAACTTGGATTTTGTGTTTGGAAATGGTGGTCCTAATTGAGATTGTGACTTAACATAATGATTTGCAATTTGGGCATTATTGGCGATGCAGGGACCTACGTTTGGAGCCATGATGATATCAGGGCAAAAGGCAGCCCACTTGGCATTGAAGTCACTAGGGCTTCCCAACGCTTTGGATGGATCATATGTGGGTAGCATTCAACCGGAGCTGATCTTGGCTGCTGCGGATTCTGCTGAGATTGCGGAGGCTTAAAATTGGGGAGAAGAAAAAGAAAAAACCAAGCCGGAAATAATAGTGGTTAGAAGTGAGTTTATGGTGGTCGGTAAGTGATGGTGTTGATATTTGATGTTGGCAATGTGAACTGAGTTTTGTTAATAATGTGGCAGTATCTGTAATTGTTTTGCTAAGACTTTGTTGGAAACGGAAATGGGAGCATCACTTGCTTCCTATTATCTTCTATGCTTGTGCTTTTTCTAGGCAAGTTCTATGCTTGTGCTTGTGTGCCCGTATTTCCTCCTCCATTGAATATTAAAAGAGAAACCTATAAAGACCATTCGCTCAATGCGCCTGGTTTGCGAATCTTTATGGGCCGGTCATTGAGCAGGAGTCTCCAATGGCCCAAAAGGGTTCCATTGGTCCAAAACCAATTAGGCTCCATTAGCCCAAATGTGTATATGCTGGCCCAACTTGTTACCAATTGGATTCGAAATTTTATAATGAAGATGCCGTATATGGGACTTCTCATGTGGATCTTCATATTAGTCATATGATTATTTCATTAAATTTAAGTGAAGTTATTATTCAGATGAATTATGTAGTTAATATGAAGGTCTACATCTATGGCATGGTGGTTGGTGCTCATGGTATCCATTTTCCATTGGGAGCATTTTCGAAGTAAAAAATTAACCATGATTATGCCTATAAATATATGTCAAGTATTAAAAATGATGATGAGTATACATCCAAAAGAAATGTGGTAAACAAAAATATTTTATTTCCCACCCCTAAACTCTATACACTTCATTTACTCATTCTCACAAGTACTTTTAAAATAATCTCATGATTCCCACCATAGGTCATCACCACCATAATGACGTTCGATGCTCCTTCGAGTAATTTTACATTTTTGTTCACATAATTTCAATTTCGTTATTTTTTTGCAACTTTTGTCATAATCGCTAAGCCCATAAAAAAAATGAAGACGGATGGCAGCACGTGAATGTTCATTTGTAGGCATTTTCAACATTTCTAGTGTGTTCATTTGTAGGCATTTCTCAAGTTTATTTGTTTTCTCTTTCAAGAACGGAACAATATATTAACATAATTTTATTGTTCTTGTGTTTACAACTAATACATAACTGAAATTTAATTATTTATATATTTGCATTTGCATTAGTGAAGCTTATTCGGTTGATGCCAAGAAATTTTTAGAGATTCAAATTGCAAAGAAAAGATTTCTTTTATATAAAAAAATAATTAGATTTTTTCTTAAAAATATTAGCTAGTGCACTCACAAAAAAATTCCTAATTCGGTCATTGCTCGTAAGAAATTCGACAAAATATGCAAACATTAACAGATTATATGATACTTTATGATAGGATTCCAGCTCCCAAAGTGTATCACTATTTTTGTAATGATATGTTAGGCAATGAGTCTCTTAATCCCATTGTTAGTGTTTGGTGTTTAATTTAATGTTGTTTTTAATTTAAATAATACAAATATATAAAAAAATGTTTTCCATGTTTTGGAACTTGGAAAGAAAAAACAAATGTAATTTCTCCCCACCCTCTCTAGGGGGGAATGACACGGGTCCTCTTGGCGAAGGAGAAAACAAAGCCAAAAGCAGAGAGCAAAGCTACGCGTCCGCCTCTAGAAACCGTAGAAAACCTAAAAAGGGGCTCGTGGGACATGTGAGGAGCAGGTCGTCTCGTTCTCACTTCTCTCAGCTAACCAATTTACTAATTAAATCTTCCTTCGTCGATTATCGAAAGCTTAACTGCGAGTACGGTAAGTCGTGACCATAACTCTCTGTTTGGTTTCCAAGAAAGCCTCAGAAAAATAGAGAACAAAAAGAAAGCTTCAGACATTACAAGGCCATTCAATCCGAATTTTGCACGTTTAATTTTAGTTTCCGAAGCGTATTTTATAGAGGCTCATTTGAGTGGTGGTGTTGTTGGCAGCCTGAGATTGAGAAAATATGGAGGAAATGTTGGCTGTAGTTCTTTCTATGCTTCTTGTTTTGGCATTAATTCCACTTTATCTATGGAAACGGCGTCAAGATTCTCGATTGCCTCACGATCACGAAGAAGAGCCGCAGGTTTGATTTTTCTAAACCTAATTCCATTGCAATGTAATTGTTTCGAGATTTATTTGTTTTCATTTCATAATTTTCTCTTAATTTAAAAAAAAATTAATTTAGGTTGCTCAGAGGGAAGGTGTAGTGCGTGCCACTGGTCCTCGTCGGATGCGAAGGAGGCCGGCTTCTGGAGCAAGCACATCAGCTGCCGCTGCTGCACCAGTTGTAGAAGGTTTGTGGTCTGCTGCTCTCTTTTATTCACGTTGGTGACTAAAAGAATGCTTAGAAGTGTCTATTTTCATTTTCTGGGTTTGATATTTAACGAGTAAGAGAGTGGAGTATGTTGCATATAAGCTGAATGGATGAGTTATATGACTGATTGGGACTCTCAGAGGTTTTGCGCTGTTCGTATCATTTTGATTGGATATGTTTTGTGTTATGCATGAATCATGATTGAAATAGATAGCAATTGGTACACGATCTTATTTTGCTTTAAGGTGCCAAATGTTGAGTAGTGGTAAGACAATAAAGAATGAAAATATAAATAATGTCTTTCCAATAGATAATGCTCTCATCCAATGACGATTAGTGGGGGAAAATGCGGTTTACAAGGTTTGATCTAGTGTGGTTAGACCTGTGATTATTCAACGAGGAGAAATAGGTTTATTCATTCATGAAGAGACTTCTAAAATGAGGCAGTCGTATTCAGTTTAGAAAATGTAACCTGCATAAGTGGAGGTGCAAATTTGGACTTGTCTGTTGCATTCACTAGTGTTAGGTACGTATATTAAGGAAAATTGTTTTTCCTTATGTAATCTGTATAAGTAGAAAAAGTGGTATTCTGTCAAATAAAGTGACCATCAATAATTCTAAATACAGAAACTGTTGATGGAAGTGATGAGGAAGGTGAGGGTGAGTATTATGAAGCCAAAGCATCTAAGAAAAGGGAAAAGAAGCGTCAGGAGCGGGAAGCACAACGACAAGTATTGTTTCTCCTTTTTATCTCTTCATTCGAAAGATTGCATTTTCTCTCTGTCTCTCTCTCTGCATTTTCTAGTAAACTTGTCCTGTCCTGAATGTCCAGCAGTCCTTACATTTTAATGAGTTTGCAGATATACGAATATTGAGATAAAGACATAAGCTGATTCCTTGTAGTCATTGAGGTGTAGGAAGTGTTAACAAGTTTGATTGCTACAGCATTCTATAGATATAAAAAGCTAAAACATGAAAAAGCATTTATTTCTGCGGGTTCCTGATTTGTTTTCATGGTTGTCATTGCATTCTTTTTATTTTATTTCCCCCTTTTTTTCCTTTCAAGTGAAGAAGAATTAGTTTGTTTTATTTGGTTCCATCCCATTGTTTGAAGGCTGAACAAGCTGCACGTGAATCGAGGAATACTAAACAAGACCGCTATGCTGAAATGCGGAGGAGGAAAGATGAGGAGCGTGAGGCACAGGAGCATCAGCTGGTATGTTGATTTTCTGCTCTCTGTTGGATAATTAAGATGCGTATATGTGTGTGTGGTTGGATTACTGGCTGAAGATATGACTATTGTTTTATAGGAGGAAGAAGCCAAGGCTCAGAAAGCTAGGGAGGAGGAAGCTGCTGCATTAGAGTTCGAGAAGTGGAAAGGAGAGTTTTCTATAGATGCTGAAGGTACTACAGAAAATGAAGTGCAGGATGGACATCAGGATTTGCTCTCTGATTTTGTGGAATACATAAAGGTAGTTTTCAGTTCTGTACCTGTTACAGTCATTCAGAGATATTGTTCTTTACTTTTGTAGCTACCCACTTGATATTTCCATTGGGTGGGCATCAAAACTAGGGATGAAAATGGCCTAATGATCTATGGATATTAAGGTTGGATTGTAGTTTGTTTACCTTGTCTGGTGTAGTTCAACCTGGTCGTTGGCTTATTTGCTAAACAATTTTACTCCCTAGCTGTTATGGTCAAACTTGATTTGAACTTGAGGTGATGCCTGAATGAATGAACCACAATGAGAAGCTTGTGTGTACAATGGCTAATTTCTCTTTTTGTGTCCTCCTTAAGATAGCTTTACTTGTTTAGAGTTTATTTTTCTTTCAAATGTTTGCATGTCTTCCATATGAGACCTCAATCGGATGAGTTAATGGTTGACAAAGTGAGGCTCTCAAGTTGAGGTTGTGATTTCGTTATTAATACTACTATTAATCCTGATGTTGCAGAAACATAAATGTGTACCCTTGGAAGATCTTGCTGCTGAATTCAAGTTAAGAACTCAGGTAATTTCTCCACATATTTTCCTTGAATAAACATATAAATCAACAATTTCCATGCCTGCTTACATACCTCAAATTGCAGTAATAGATGAAGTTTTTATGTGAAAACTAGTAAGGCATATGGAAAATATCTTTTCTAAGTGAGTCATCAACTGAGTTCTGATCTTTTCATATCGAACATGCTTTCTTTATGCAACTCTGGTCAGGAGAGAAAGTAACCCCTTCTTTTTGGTTGATCAGGTTACATTGTCTTGAATTTTTACCAGATTTGCCTTACTAATTTTACAATGCAACTAATGGCTCATGTAGGAATGCATCAATCGGATTACCTCTCTGGAGAGTATGGGTATGTTCAGAGCCATTTCATCATTGAATTGTTTAACCTAGTGGAATAATGCCTTGCTTCAGAAAGTAAAATTCCCTTTGCTGAGAATGAAAATGTTGTATTTCTTTGTGTTAGGGCGACTTTCCGGTGTCATGGATGACAGAGGGAAATACATATACATCTCCCAAGAAGAGATGCAAGCTGTGGCAGACTATATTAAGCGTCAGGGAAGGGTTAGCATTTCACATCTCGCTAGCAAGTCCAACCAGTTCATAGACTTGGAGCCAAAAGCACAGTATGTTGAAGAAATAAGTAGTGCGGCAGAGATAACTGTCACTTGATTTAGTTAATGTACTTTGTATGTGTAAAGGACAATTACGACAGTGTAATGAAAATTGTGGCAAGCTGAATTAACTGGATATGTAACTAAAAGAAAGGTGTAGGAGGTAGGGATTCGGTTTTAAGCAGTGTTTTACGCGACCGAGAATATAAAAAGAAAGTTATTCTGAGAAATTCTTGGTGCAGGTTTAAGTGTTTTGTGTTCCTCTGTCTCCTAAGTTTGAACTTACTTGAGAGGAACAAATGGTCTGACTCTGGTGCACATGATTTTTTGCCACAGAAATTATCGTTCTTTCCTCCGATTTAGACATAGATAAAAGCTCTAGCAGAAAGTTTTCGTTCCTTCCTCTCATCTGTCAGCATCACACCTCTTAAAAAAAGGGTTTCCAGTGCTTCTTCAGAAAACACTTTTAAGTACGTATTCAAACAACACTTGAATTTTGTATAGTTCTTGATCTACTTCTAAAAAACCATTTCCAACTAAATCCCTTATGTATCTTTAAAGACAGAATCAAACGGGTCAGTTCAGTTTGAACCAAACATACATAGCCGAACTAGTGTGAAACTGTTCTGTCCTAAAAAACACATTTTTATTGAAAACCTAGCAAACATCTGATTCAGTTTGGTTCGATCAATTTATTCTGTTTATCGATTTTTTTCTGTCCATCTCGACAACCGTCAATTATTTAATAAGGGTTTCAACTAATCGTTTCAGACCTAGATCTAACAACCCTATTATTTAATCTTGTTTTTGGTACATATATCATTCATTGCATATGAGTCACTGTATTTTCATTCATTTTTCAAAGGGTCTCAACTACGAATCATCCCTCCTCCATTAATAATAATAATAATAATAAAAAAGGTTTCTACATGGTTTTCAGTCAGATCTCAGGGGAAAGGGGAAGCTCAATCGTCAATGGCAGTTTTACAGTCTTTCTTTTAGGGCAGTAGAGACCGAGGAATTATTAAAAATGAAACAATATATGTTGGCTTGTTATTCCACGTCAGCAAACTGGAGGTGACCAAACCACTCGAAATACATCATCCTCCCGAGTTCCTACAAACAACAAACTTGTTTCGTTTTTGGTCCAAAAAACCAACAAACAAATCTCAAACGACACCGTATCAGTGTGCACATGCTATTTACAGGGCATGAAACGTGCACAGGGTCCGTACAATGTGAAACCAGAAAAGTAACAGAAAAATAACGGTTGGGTTGCATGGGGGGGAAAGGCAAGGCTCCGAAACTGCCGCGAAAACTAGAGGAAGAAAATAGAGATTGACTCAGTCTTTTAATGTCGCTCCTCTTCTTTATACCAAGCCATCTCTCTCTCCCCTGGGGTTTTACAGAGACTCCCAAGGGCCTCTAGCTTCTCTCACTCGCCGCGTTCTCGCGCGGCCGCCGCTAGCTCTCTTTACATCTATCTCTCTCTCTCTTTGTCTCTCCCAAGCAACACAAACCAAACAAATCCCTCAAACCCCAAAAACAACAAAACAAACAAATTAAACCAAGAAAAAAGAAAAAAGAAAAAATTGATTCACAAAGGAAAAAGAAGAATAATGGTGACACTAGGCATGAAAATACCATGGACCATCCAAATGTCCTCTTTTCATGCAATGCTGGTCGTGTTTTTGGTGCTTTCATCTTTTAGGGTTGAGATTTGTTATGGACAAGCAGGCGACGGGGACGGTGATGGTGCGGTGGCAGCTCCTCCTCCCGAGCAAGAAGACTGTGACGGCATCTTCTTGTCGTACCAGTTTACGTCAAGGGAGAAGGAGCTGCCTCGCTTGAAAAACGTATCTGCGCAGGCTTGGGCATTCAAGTCGGAGGCCACCATCTTGAACGCCGGGTCGACGGAGCTCAAGGCGTGGAAGATGTACATAGGGTTCCAGCATCGGGAGATTTTGGTGGAGGCGGAAGGGGCTCTGCTGGTGGACGGCGGTGATCTGCCCGTGCAGCTTGGGACCAAAGGGGCCACCTTTGCGGGGAACCCCATGACAGATTTGAAGACCATGATCGATACCGCAGGAGATTACACCCAGATTCAGTCTAAGATCAAGTTCAAGGGGACGCAGTTTGGGCTCGGCACTAAGGCTACTCCCATGCCCAAGTCCATCAGCCTCGTCAACGACGGCTTCAAGTGCCCTAATGCTCGTATCCGCGGTAATTACTATCCATTGCTCTCTCTGCATTGTTTTTTTCATGTTTTTTTTTTTGACAAGATTTTTGTATATTGATCTTGTTTTATATATATGCACTAATTACAGATGATTTTTCGAAAATTTATTTGCAGATGATGATGATCTATAACCAATAGATCATTAATGATCCATTAATTATATCAATGGTTGACTTTTGTTTATTTGTATACTAACAAGAAACAAGATGTTTTATGAGGATTCGATTCAAGATTGAATATCAACATTGCTTTGGAATCTTTTGATACAAACGATATTATGGGAGGGAGGAATTGGAGTGCATGAGTAACTGTTCTTAACAAATTTGGCATCTTATAATGTTATGTGTTTCAAGATAGTTAATTAGAAAGAATATTTGTGAAATGAATATTAAAAATGGCCGGACAGATTATTGTTGGTTTGAAAGTGAAGTTTTTAAATAATCTCCTGGATTATATATAAGAACCTTGAAATCAATTGTCTGGCTTATCTATAGCTATAACTTGAAATTATAAGGCATGCATTTGAATCATATTATTCTGTTTTGATTTGCAGGGAAGAGTACAATGTTCGTGTGCTGCAAAAAGGACCCAAAATTCAAGGCAAAGAAAATCGAAAAAACCAAATTCATGCCCAAGCAGAAAGGTGATCTCTCCATCACATACGACGTGCTCCAAACCTTCGCAAACAACTACCTCGCCCAAGTGACCATCGAAAACAACCACCCGCTCGGCCGCCTCGACCACTGGAACATTACCTGGGAGTGGATGAAGGGAGAGTTCATCAACAACATGAGAGGAGCCTACACTCACAAGAAGGACTCAACCGAGTGTCTCTACGGCATGGCCGGCAAATTTTACAAGGACTTGGACTTCTCTCAGGTCATGAACTGCGAAAAGAGGCCCGTCATCACTGACCTTCCTGCCGATCGAAAGGACGACCCCAAGGTCGGAAAACTGCCCAACTGCTGCAGAAACGGAACCATCTTGCCCGGCCTCATGGACAAGAGCCAGTCCCAGTCTATCTTCCAACTGCAAGTCTTCAAGCTCCCGCCTGATGACAACAGAACCGCCCTCACTCCACCTCAGAAATGGAAAATCAACGGTGCCCTGAACCCTTCTTACAAATGTGGTCCCCCAATCAGAATCGACCCTACCCAATTCCCCGACCCCAGCGGGCTCCAGGCCACGTCAGCCTCCGTTGCTAGCTGGCAGGTGGTGTGCAACATTACCAAGCCCTCGGTCCCCAGATGCTGCGTCTCGTTCTCAGCCTATTACAGTGACTCTGTGGTGCCATGCAGCACGTGCGCCTGCGGATGCAAAATCACCGACACAGGCAAATGCAGCCCCAGAGAGCCCGCCATGCTTCTTCCAGCTGAAGCTCTACTTGTGCCCTTCGCTAACAGAACAGAGAAGGCAAAAGCTTGGGCCAAAATCAAACACTATGACGTGCCCAAGAAGCTGCCGTGCCCTGACAACTGTGGGGTGAGCTTGAATTGGCACATCGACTCGGATTACAGCAATGGATGGACTGCAAGGCTAACTCTCTTCAACTGGGGAAACGACCCTTTCCAAGATTGGTACACTGCCGTGAAGATGAACAAGGCCTACGCAGACTATGAAAACGTCTACTCGTTCAACGGAACCAGGATGGAGAAGGAAGTTAACAGCACCATTATGTTCACAGGGCTCAAGGGCTTGAATTACTTGATCGGGATTAAGAACGGGAGCGACCCGAATAAGAATCCGATGGTTCCTGGGAAGCAGCAGTCGGTGATCTCGTTCAAGAAGAAGCACTTTCACAATATTGATATCAAGGCGGGTGAAGGGTTCCCAACAAGAGTGTTGTTCAATGGAGAAGAGTGTGCAATTCCAAAACGGTTCCCCAGGAACAACGCACAGCATCTCAACTCTAATGCCCTTATGGTCTTATGTATAGCCATCCTGACTTTCTTGTTCATGACAGATCGCTTCCACTGATGATGATCAGCAACGCTAAATTCTATCTGCAGGTAAATTAAGTAATGAATTCCTTTCTATATATGGGAGAGTGAGTACTACTCTACTGCGTCGCAGTTGTTTATTGGATATGAATAAAGGAGGTTCGAAGTGAATTCATATATAAATAAATGAAACGCTGTTGCATCAGTTCAGCTGAAATTCGTTACGGGCAAACAATTTTCGAGCGTTTTTCATCTTAAAGTTTCTTTTTCTAGGCGATAAGTTTTCGAGTTTGTAGCACCTAGTAGTGAGTAGCTAGCTAGACAATTGATAAGTTATAATATTTCTGAGAATTCGTTTTATGTGTTTTGTCATCAGCTGCAAGAAGATGGATGTCTATGCACTGAGGCTGGTAAAGAAATATGTATGAGTGATGCTACCTTGATTTCGAGACCTGTCGATACTCGAACTCGAAGATGAGGAGATTGTAACATGTCAAAAACAAAATGAGAAACAGACGATATGATAATTTGTATAAGATTTTAACTGCAAAGTAGTTATTATATACAAATGAGGATCGATCCGCGTGGCCTTTTTGCTTCCTAGCTAGCATTTTTTTAAAAAAAATTTGTGTTTTCGTAGGAAGTCTAATATGTTTGTTTGTAGTATATAAGTTCCAAACATGTTGGAACAGTAACTAGAAAAATGAAGATAACATATTATATATGCAAAACCGATTTCATACTTATGGCTCAGAGCTATAGGCTCAAAGCCATGCAAAATTATACTGATCAAACTGATTGGCGAATATCAATGAGTGTTGCCTTCATGGTACCCGTGTGTGTGAGTTCCCCCCATCCCCTTCCAAGCTCCATATTTTTTATTTTATTTTATTTCATTTTTGATGACATCGAAAACCCATCTCTGGCCGATTAATGTAGCTTAATGGTAAAGAGTTTCTACCCTCACAGGCAAGGCCAAAGTTCGTAGATTATAGCAAGTTAACCTTCCTTAGAGGATAAGTAATTATCACGCGGCCACCATTACCATATCCTTAATTTGAGTCACTTTAAGGAATGAAAGATATATATCAAAGCTAGTAGTCAGAAGGATGAGAGGGATTATTTATTCCTTCTTGAATTTCCCATTATTAAGTCACCGTCTTGATCATAATCCCAATTTTGTTCCATTATGAAATAGATTAATAATGAAAATCTTAATAATAGCCTCTCCTAAGGGGGGATATGAAGTTGGGTATGATGTACTCAGTCGGCCATGCCTATTATGTACCTAATATTTGTCTAATGGATAAATTTGTCAGAAAACATGAGATTTTAGGAAAATTTCTTGTATGTTTGTTCTTCTTGAGAAGGAGGAATTTATAGGTGTACAAAGCTGTGTTCAATAAGGTCTTGAGAATTCTGAACTTTCATCTCAAATTCACTTGTTAGATACTTTTGTAGTGTTTGGTGGACAATATCGTGCTCCTGCAAATAGTTGTGGAGAGCATGATTGACATATTTACGCTGCATGACAATCAATAGGCTAAAATTATAGCCAAGATTAAAGAACTCTGGAATCTACCAGAAAGAATGAGAGAAACGTCAAGTTTTATTCAAAGTCTGAAAATAGAAAAACATAACCCTAACTCATACATCATGGCAAAGCGATGTGTTTTACTCATGATACAATTCTCTTTAAAATGTCTGGTCATTGGCCCAAATCCCAACTCAGGGCCCAAACCTGCAGCTTTCTAGGTTTGTCTTTGCTCAGGGAATATCATGTGATGTTTTGGTTGAAGATGTTTTGTAATATGGCAACTCATGGCCAGTCAGTTTTACAGTGCACGCATTAATTGCATATTTTACTCGGAAGGAGAAGGTAATACTGCAAGTGGTTTTCAAAAAGAAAACTGTAAATTAATTTGATTGATTAGGGTTGGAGCACTGCAAGCATAAACTTTTTTTCCCTCATAATATCATTAAATACGACGTAAAATTATACAAAATATAGGCCTCTTTTATGGTTACACAAAACACAGACCTATAAAGAATGCTTTCAATATACAAATAATTGGGACTAATTTCAAAAACAACAATTGCTCGTGGGAATATTTAGCAGATTGGACCAACTGTGCAGCTCTGTCAACTCTGCCAAGATTATGTGAATTATAATCTCTTTGCTACATAAGGTATAAGAATGTACGGAACATCATCGTATTACTTCTCGGGTGGCCAAAAAATTGTGTGCAAAACTGATGCTATGGCTTCTTGGCCTGCAGTAACAAATCCATGAATGATGAGTTTTAAGCGATTACTATAAGAATAGCTGAAGTGAGCCCATGCAGAGACACAGCAAATGCACAAATACACACATGACAATTTGATAGCAACATCATTATATACACTGCTATGAAAGAAAAAAGAAATTGCAGTACCTTTTTTAGATATTTTTTGTGAAGTTTCATTGCTCCAGTGCAAGCTTTTTTGGCATCTAAATTTCCAGTCATGTCATTCAATATCTGAGAGAGAGAGAGAGAGAGAGAGAGAGAGAGAGATGGGTTAAATTCGTAAGAAAGTTAAGTTCCAACACAACCAACTGGTAAGTTGATAAGAAGTATTTATTTATTAAAAGGGTCAAAGATGCTTCACCAATGCCAACCGACTCTAGATAATTATTTGGTCTTTTAGCCTAGGGCTTTAGAAATGGCCAAAAGACACTTTCAGTCTCTGTAGTTTGCTGGGGCTTCCAATTTCATCATTTAAAACGTTTAATCATACGCCTGTAGACATTAGGTTGCAATCAAGCCAAAATCCTAAAAAAATGATGGCCTTTCATGTTTTTTTTTTTTTACTTTTTAAAAAGGGATTTGACAATGCAGTTGACTTTTTTAAGAACAATGATCAAAATAAGGTACAAAAACTATAATTTGTAGGATTTTGGCTTAATTGCAACCTAATTTCAACTACAAGTGTGTATGATTGCACGCTTCTAAACTACAGGGGCATATGGAAACACCAAAAAAATAGAATAGGTCCTTGAGAAGTGGGTGAAAGTATCACTGGGCTGTCCCCATATGAACGTGTTTTCCGCTCAATTGATGTAATGTCATCCTCAATGCAAGCATAAAATTGAATGCTTCAAAAGAATTGCAAATTAAACTCATAATGCAAACCTTAACAACATCATCCAGACCCCGAGCTTCTGTAAGTAGCTTTGAGCTCTTATCTTTCAAGACACTGGCAACTAGGAAAACAGATATTGGGAGCGGTGCTTCTGAATTGTTTGCTCCACTTTTCATATTTTCCCTCTCATACTTCCCACACTGACGTATTGACTTTGCTTTTCCCTTAGATCCTTCGGCCTTTTCACTATCGGTATCAGACTCTTCGTACACACTGAACAAGTCAGGGTCGTATTCAAGAGCCCACATCATCTGTCAAACAGGAAAAGAGATGCACAATTGTTATCATAAACATAAACATACCATGCACCAAAGGAAAACGATACATTTGGCCGAAAACAAAAAGGAACATATATGTTTGTGTGATAAAATGATATCTTTTTGTTTTTCCCCCTTTAATGATGTCATAAATACGAAGTCTTTGCTCTCTCGTTCAACATGGACGACTTATGTCCTGAGTTAAGGAAACTTGATTTGGGTAGAGGCTTGGTCTTTAATATGAATGCATGCGATAGTTCCTAAAATCCATTCTCTGAAAGAACTTGTCAAATTAAGTACAAATTTTTCAACTTTTACTCGGAAAAGATTTGGTCTAATACAAAAGATCTACAGAAGTATTGAAAACAAATTGCAGCTGTGGAGGAATCTTTGAGTACTAAAGAAATATGAAAGTTATATACGCGGTTTCACAGAAATACTTTCAGGGATTTCCTAAAAGTATTTACACTTGCAATAATTTGTTATAGCAACTGAAAATATCCAAAGGGGACAATAGAAATTATCAAAAAGTTATAATAGAAACTTATTCTTACCTCCCAAAGGTATAAAGAATCACAAAAGGAGAATTCTCGACGGAACAAAACCATAAGCATCCGGAAAGCAAATAAATAGTCGCCTCCACCTAGTGTCTCTGCACTCCAAAATGAACATTTTGTGTTACTATCTTTTTATCTTTTAGCATTACATTGAGGGATGTACAAGAGAGATATGACACACACACAAGCCAAATCAGCTCTCCAACTCACGAGCAAGCAAACACAAAAATACAATTGTAAGTCAATACCTAAGTGCTGATGAAGTTTTGGATCAATGACTTGAGTAATTGAAGCTAGATTATTTAGTTGTGTCTCCACCCCAACAGAACTATCGGTACATCTGAAATTTCCTCGCTTTAAATTTCAAATAAGAAAACAAGATATAAGAAACTAGAATCCAAATGAAAAATCAAACCATCACAAATAATTTGGTAGCTTTAAAGAAACGACATGTAACTTCAAAGGAAAAGAAAATCTTGCAGCTACTTTTTAAAGGACAGCAGTATATCAACTAAAAATTCTCAAGAATCTCATTAATGTATGAATTGAAAAATATCTCCTAGTGTTTAGACAGACACAGTAGGAGCAAGAAAAGATAAGGTGAGTGTACACACAAACACCTTACTGAGTAAACAGCAGGTCATATGTTAGAATTGACTGAAAGCATGTTAAATAATCACCGGATGCTATGGCACTGATTTCATGCAACACCAGAATAAATATAGGAAGTTGAAGATTTAGTTCATAATTTTACCAGTCTGCGCATCAAGCGTTCAAAGCACCAAAATGCATCTGCTTCATCTTCAAGAAGGATAATCATGGGG
>NW_007362502.1:628780-645808 GCF_000346735.1 Prunus mume
AGCCGGCGGCTGTAATGTTTTAACACGTGGCTCTCAGGCGCTGGGTGCGTCTATATAAATGGTATAGCCGCACGGCTGTACTAGATTTTTAATAATTTTTTTAAGCATTAGTAGAGCCGCACGGCTATACCGGTTTAGACACATGGCCCTAGGCTCTGGCCGGGTCCTGTTTTATATTCACGTATGTGCCAATTGGTTTTATTTTTTATTTTTTATTTTATTTTTAGAATTAAGAAAAAATAATGTGGGTAGTTATGTTCCATAAAAGTAGGACTTATTATCTGATTTTGTTTTAATTTTAATTTTTTAATATAAAAAAATTAATTTAATATACTATCGTCCCTTAATTAATAATTTTAATTCTTAATGTTTGAATTAACCAAGGGCATTTTCTGGTATTTTGAATGTTTCACCATTATCTGTCTTTTGCTTTATATATATAGATAAATAGTATAGCCGCGGGGCTATACTGTGCTAATCTGGTAGATTTCGCTGGGATAGACCAGTGCCGATGAATCTTAGTCGGGAGAGGATTTTTTTTTTAAATTTTGAAAATATAAATTATTTTCTTTACTTTTTTTTTTTTGCCAACTTCTTTAATTTAATATATGTAATTAAGTAATATCTTAGCCTATTTGAATTACTTTAATTACTAAGTTCTTGAAGTTCAATGAATGTCGAAAAAATAAATTACGTATTATACACGATTGTACGTATTTTAAATAATACATCTGTGTTCAGCAAATGTCTTAAAGACTCGACAAATGTACAATACTCATATTATACAAGTGCATATGTAGTTTTCATGTTTAATACACGTATTTTTCACAAAAATTTTAATAAGCCACACAAAATTCACGCATTATACACATAATTCTCACATACTATTGAACAAAAATAATATATATTAAAAAATATAAATAATTTATATTAAAAAATATATTACAGTGGCCGAACTTTTAAGTTGTAATGTGCAAAAATAATATATATTAAAAAATATAAATAATTTTTTTATGTTCTATATTTTACTAACTATGAATGAATATGAGAGGTTAAGATTATTTCTTACTTATTGCAACAAAAATGCAAGGCTATACTAGATTTTTTAAAAAGAAATAGTATAGCCGCCCGGCTATACTGGTACTTAATTTTTTAAAAATAGCATATCCGCACGGCTATACTCCCTTCTAATTGAGAAATCCCTCAAATAATTATTTGAGAGACGCCATTTAGGGTACCCTACCTTTTTTTTTTCTTTTTTTTTTCTTTTTTCCAATGATCCAAACTATCTATTTTTTAGGTCTTCATTCATAAATCATCTTTTAAAAAAATAAGACAAATCGAAAACCGTTTCTACATCCAATTGTGTTCTACAAAATCAATTAACACGGTGCTTCAAGAACGTACTAAAATTTCAATAACTGAATTGAGTGGTCAATTGATATCGGATTCAAGTGATTTATTGTAGAGATAATCTTTGAATGAGTATCTACAAAATAGACGGTTTGGATTAGTGAAATACAATCTGGAGTGGAGGGATTCCTCAATGCACTCTCTCTATATATTTATATTATACTATGTAGTCGTATTCCAGTAAGCTACAATAATTTCCTATTTTTTCCTTCCTTTTCTCTTAAATCACAGTTGTATATGCTTTGACAATGTTACATTCTTAGTTTCATCATATGCTTTGATTCTACCCTTCAGAGCCCATGACTGAAGTAGAGCCACCATGCGGGGTTGAACGAAGAGAGCAATTCGCCTGAGAGCGTCTGGCTGATTAATTGCATTTGTAACGTAACTTTTAAGCCTTGCATAAGGCTTTCCATGAACTGCCACCAACGAACTACGACCCAGAAGATCAACGGTGGGCCAATCTAGGATGAAAGTATCCAATGATTGAAATACAAATTTGTTCACCGCTGGGAAGCATGTTATGATGCAGGGTGATCCAAAGAGGTGGCTTCTATACATCCCTGCTCCATCACCGTACCTGATCAATTGCCAATGCTGCTCAATGCATAAATTTTAATAGGGGTGGCCGTGCTAAGCATATAGGAAAAATGTAGGAAGATAATACGTACTCGGACTGCTTAGCATTGATAAATTCATCTGGACGGCGAAGAATTTTAAAGTAGTATAGGAAGGTAAGCATTTCACCTAAAAATGGAAACTCCATGTGACCGGGCGGAAGTTTGCCGCTAGTGGTGGTAGCTAAGTGTTGTAGTTTGAGAGGAAGCATATACCAAAGCTCATTTCACCACCACAAGAACAACCCCAATAGTGGCAAACCTCCCAAAACCAGAGCCAGCCACATTCCCATAGAAAATTCCATGCTTAGCTAATAAGATACCAAATAATTAAGCACATATACATACATGCAAAATATGATCCCCTTTGGCTCTTGTCCTAGTGTGTAGCTAAGAGCACTGGCAATCTAGTTCTCCATATTATAGTTGTGGTTGATTCCGAGTTCAATATTCTCCTGACTCGGACTGAGCAAATGGGCAAGGGCACCAGTCGATTGCCGCGATGGCCCGGACCTACAACACTGCCACTGGTGTGGATTACAGTCTTCCAAAAGAGGACTTACATGTCACGGGAATAGCATCCAATAACGCTCCATCATATGGAGTCTTTATCAAGCGTGGCGGAATGTGATTAATTGGGGATAACAAAACAATATTATCCGCAACTCCTTGTGATATACAAGTTTTTCTCCTTCTGAAAACATGTGATACAAGTACATGCCAAAGTCGAAAAAGTTGCACCCTCTCCTTAAGTAAATAGATAATCTGTACTTTGTGACTCATTTGATACCTTGATTTATATAGTTGTTAAACCGAATGATCTTCACTTTTCAAAAACTAATTAAAATAATAATAATAATTAAATCTCGAGGTGTTCTTATTTATCATCATAAATAAGAGTACTATATGACAAATAAATAAATTGGGAGAATTATGCATGCGCACATTTTTTGTCCTCACTGACCTTGTATATATTATCATGGTTCTTGCAATCAGTGTCAAGACGGGAATCAAACGGGAATTGAAAAACAAAGCAAAAGAAAAAGGGTACAACATTTTCTAGGGCTAAATTGTAGCAAAGGGTGCGGAATTATACTGCAATTTGCATTTTCTTCATTGAGTTCCAAAATAATACTTGTTGCGATCCTTAAATTTGGGCTTGTGTTGCACCATTCATCTTTTCCGTCAACTCTGTTAATTTTTCTGCCAAATATGGGGCAATGAAGAATTTCACCTGCCAAACCCCGTCTCTATACCCATCCACCTCCAAGCCACACCCGAACCGATCCCATCCCCAGGCACATCCAGCAGCCCGCCACACTCTCTCCAGCCCCACTATTGAGCGACAAATTCCCTACTTCTCTCTTTTTTATTCCCATTTTAGTTTTGAATTCTTTTTATAATTTTATTATGTGTAATTCCTCATTCGCCCCAACATTTTACCCAAAAAAGTATATTTGGGAAAATTGACGAAAATGACCAATAGTGTAACATGAAACCTAATTTAAGAACGATAGCGACTATTATTGAGTTGAAGGATGGAAATGCAAATCATGTTATAATTCATGAAAGATTGCTATAATTTAGTCTTCGATCAAGTTAAATGTTAGTCTGATTATTTAGTATGTAATATTTAGTTTGTGATCTGAAATAGTTAATGAGAAATTCAATATTTCTTATACATCTCTGATTTTGTTCAGAATTCTCTCTCTCTCTGTCTCTCTGTCTCTCTTCTTCTTCTTCTTCTTCTTCTTTTTTTGTTTTTTCATGTGAAGCAGCTTGGTTACACCTGAACTTGATCAACTTGCAGTTAATTACTATTTCCGCCTCTGGATAAGCCCATGATTTCGATATAAGAAGATAGGGACTGCACATGTATGCCTGATAATTTAATATGAATTCTCATCTGTGGGCATATATATGTATCGTTATTGCAAATTTACAATACATGTACGCACGTATGTATGTGCGTATGCACTTATGTAATAGTATTATAACTTTATAAATTTGTTACAGTTATGTTAGATGATAACGAGAGGAAAAAGACTTTATAAGTATTCTTGTGAAAAGTTCAATGATCTTATTAAAGTAAGAACATAAGGTAATCTTTCCCTCAATAGAAAAATGTGTTCTGCTAGCCTTTACTGAGTTCCAGATCACAGGGTGAAAAGAAAAACAGCGTCAAGCTTCATTGAGCCTACTGCTATCTGCTATAGACACACATATGTATATATATATATATATATATAGAGAGAGAGAGAGAGAGAGAGAGAGAGAGAGAGAGAGAGAGAGAGAGAGAGAGTGGTGACAAGGTTTTGTGTGAATGACAGATCATGTTCCTAGGATTAAATGTCATTAAGCAATTAGTTCAACTAACCCAGAACACAAGCCATGAATATTCTTGACAATGGTCAAGCAAAGTATAAACCCACAGAACAAGTTATATAAAAGTTCCAAAATTAAAGCGCCTATAGCTAGATGATGTACTAATATCTAAAAGTGCACATATGCTTTGCACTGGAAGGTAAGAAACCTAAAAGCTAAAAAAAGAATAAGAAAAAGTTGCAAAAGCTTCACTAACGCAGCATGTAAAGTTCCATGCAATTTGCCCTACAAAAACCCCCTGTCAGGACACCTTTCATGTCATCCCCTTTCCTTCTCCTATCATCCCACTTAAACTGAGGTTTTCAAAGTTTTTAGTGGAAAATACAAGAGCATTTTTTTTTTTGTTCATCAACACCAATCTCCGATTATGGCTAGCCCCATTCTAAGATTCAATCACAAGAGCAATGTTGTATTTTCTGTGCTGGTGCTTCTATGCGTCACACTGTTGATACAGGAGAGTGATGCAGCTGAGTTTGCAATAAGTTGGAGTGTTCCGAATGCCTCTGCGCCTCACTTGGATCAATGGGCTGAAAATAACAGATTTCAAATTGGAGACTCCATAGGTAAGTTTTGAAGCTTTATCTTCAGCAAGGCAGAGTATATAATATTTGTTTTTCAACCCTCAACGGATCATTACTTTGAGGAAAGAATTATTATTATTATTATTATTATACTATATGTCCAGAACTAAGTTTCTGAGCGGAGTTGCAACATGCATTATTTAGAACTTGAAATTCATTATTTTAATGTACATATATAAAACGACTGTTACGATAACATGACCAAATATATAAATTATAATTAGAGTGTAATTAAGAGTAATTTTCATCTTGTTTGACAGTTTAGTATATCATATTGCTAAGCAGCCTGATTAATTCGATGAACTCATGTCAGTCTGTCAACCATGTTAAATATCTAGTAAGAGATCATTTTAAGATACTTGCCAAAGCATGGGGGCTTATAGCCCCAGTGGTGGTGAGCATTTTTCTCCTCATCGAAGGCCAAACCTCGACTCCCCCTCTTTCATCCTTTAGTTTTCCTTGTAAACCAAGAAAAAAAACCTAACTGATTTACTTGATACTACTTCCAACTGCAGTTTTCAACTACTCTCCTGGCCAAGACTCAGTGCTTAGAGTAAACCAGGACGACTATACAAATTGCAACATCGATGCCCCTACTGCGAAATATACTGATGGCCACACTGCCATCAAGTTCGACCAATCTGGGCCATTTTATTTCATCAGTGGCAACAAAGACAACTGTCTCAAAAATGAGAAGGTGGTAGTGATTGTGTTGGCAGATAGAACCAATAGAAATGCAACTGCCCCTTCGCCTTCAAACTCAACTGATATAACCCCATCTCCAGCTCCTGCCGGTGAAGCGTCTCCACCTTCACCAGATACAGGGGTGGTCGAGAACCCTACTCTAGCTCCCGAAAGCCCTCCACCGCCCAGCGGGGCTTCTCCAGTTTTCATGAGTTTGTTGGGGTCCATTGGAGCTTTTGCTGCATCCTCATCACTTTTACTACTCTAACTGGATATTGGATTGTTTGAGTACAAAGTTCGTTTCTGCTTTGAGAGTTTCCTTCTCCCCCCCTTTTTTTTTTTTTTTTTTTTTTTATACCCTTTTCTGATTTATTGTTTTTTATTTTCTTTAAGCTCGGTATATATCTTTGGACTGGTGTTTGATATTCGTTTGTTGCAATTGGAAAATAAGGAGGGAGTAACTCATTAGTGTGTTTGTGAGACTCCACCATAAGGGCCAATAATGTAATTACACAAAGAAATAAATTGATTTTCATACTGTCACTGTGTATTCAATATTTATATGTTTCTGTTTCCATATTTCTTTTAGTTTTGGAAGCAGATGCATCTGCAAATCTTAGTTATGTTTATAAATTAAGCAGGCTCACAATCGAGGAAGCAACACAGTGCCCAATCTGAAGTTAGAATTGGATAGGATGGATAATTGATTTTTTAATGAAGAATTTTTCTTTTAATTTCCACAAAATTAAGCGTAAAAAACAATCCAATTCGTCAAAGTCATCGAAAACCAATCAACTGGAATGGATTGGATTTTAACACCCCAAATATTTATCCCTACCTACCTTCTTTGGGCATTCAGGAAAAATTAAGTGAAGATCTTATCATCAACCAAACAGAAAAAACCTGTTCGAAAACCCAGAACATCTCACAAATAATCACATTTTCGGTATAATTCTTTCTCAAAAAATAAAATAAAATAGAAGCCAAATGTATAATGCATAAAATCTTCATAAAACTAGATTTTGTATTGGCAACTCTAACCGGAAAATGTGGCACTTCTCTCATTGCATTTTTCTATTTTTGTTCTAAAAGGAATATGTCATCGTTAACAAAACAATCCTCACTAAATTAGGTGTTGCAAATAAACAATTCATTGTACACTAACGAAATTTCACCTATCCATCAAAAATTTTTGCCTAGTTCAACCTTTCTCATCATTCTAATAGTGTTGTGCAGAATTGAATCCACTATTCCCGCTACCTGGAACCCAAAGGCAAACATAAATTAGTACGCAATCTGGAGAGAAGTAAAGAACCAAAGATAGAAGATACTAACCGTGAAAACACCTCCAATTATAGCGCAAACGTTTGTGATAAAATGTGAAAAGGATTTCTGATTTTCTGTTATTAACACCTGGGTACAGAAGACAAAGAAAAGGAGATGAGAAGCAAAGAGAGTAAAACTAGTACACAAATACCATACTGTTTGTTATTAAACCTGCATGGGAGAGAGCTCGAAATGGAATTTTGCAACTGGTATTTGAAGACTTTGCACCAAGCTGCTGTGGGCTGTGTACTCATATTCCTCAATTAATTTATGATTTCTTCCTGTTATAACTTCGCTTTTAACTATTTGAAGGTAATGCTCTATCTGCAAATGCAATTACCAGAAATATACTTAAGAAGAGCGTAAACATTAGCAATTCTTCACAAGCCAAATAAACTTCATTAATGATCTATTCAGTTGTAAGTCAATAAACAGGGGTTCCAGGAATATTGTTAGCAGATGCAATAATTATTGAAAGAAACTTACTATAAAAGAAGAGGAAACTACACTCTTTTAGTACTCAAAAGAAAATTACCATAAAAAACAATCAAAAATTATTTTAGTATTCCAACTCCATCCAGAAGGAAACGTTTGTTGGCTGTAAAAGCATCTCTAGGGAGGTAGAAGATCAATACAATAAAATGGACAGTTTTGAATGTTATTGGTGAATTTATAAGCCAACATTATAAAATAGGATCATTCAGAAAGAGTAAACACATTTAAAAGCTCAAAAGAGCAGGGACAGATGCATGGATCATTCAAAAAGTATTTGAACCACAGAGAAATTCTAGAATGAAACATAATATATTGTGTGTGCCACCCATCTCAAAGCACCAATATCCATACACCTAAAAATCATGGACATGCAGCTATATATTGCTGATTTCACTTAAACATTAAGATACTGATGGACAAGCACAGAACAATGGAGAAGCGAACACGATGCCAAGATGTGTAGAGTGACAAACTTACTGTAACATTAGCACCTAGATCACGATGATTTATGAAAGACCGACCATTCAACCTGTCATGGCTTCCACCAAGATAAGGTACCAATCGCCTGACATCACTCATCACCTTAGGAGCAATCATCCTACCGAATGAAAAATGTGATATGACGTGTGACATGTTCATTTGAGAAGCATCGAAGGAATGGGCTCCTGAATGCGCGGAAATGACAAGGTTTCCTGGAACCTGCACAGTAGAGGACAATCATACCTAAATTCCTACTGAATGATAGTAGCTAAGAGTTTCATTGTTGGCTCAATTGACAGGAGAATTGTGATAATGATATAATGCATTTTACTGGTACCATATTCTCTCTTTTGTTTGTTCATGTTAACCATCAAGTACAAGAACTTGCTAAAGGACCTTTTTTTCTCTCTTTTGGTAGGACTCGTAAGGGCAACTACACAACTGTAGCTTAGTTCCTAACACGGCTAAATTTTATTCATGAAGAACCCAAGGCCAGTTGTGGCTGTCATGACTGCACATGTGGCTCTCAAGTAGGGCAACTCATATGTGCACCGCTCTGGTAACCAAAATTTGTGCAGTCACAACAACTGCCCCCCTTCGCATTTTTCTCTTTATTCATACCAATTCTACGCGTGTGAAGCAACTCAAGGCATGCTTTAGAAAAAGAAAGAAGGATAAGAGTAGTTGAAACTACCCTTTCATTTCTCCTTTTTCATCGCATTTCCAGGCATGTGAGATGGTTTGGGGGAAGAGGAAGAAATCAAGGAGTTCTGTGGGAATAACAAATTTCATACATGCTAACATGCCCAATGCTTCTATTAATTTCAATCAATGGAAGATCACCTTCTTCACACGCACATAGCCTTCAATTCTACACCCTCCTGTCAGTGGTGCTGGTCTTTTTGCATTGTCAGTCCCATTGTCAGATTTACCCTCCAAAGCAAGTTTTTGAGCCTCAACAGGGATAGGTGCTACCAAAGTCTCCATTGTCTGCAAGAATGAGAACTTCATATCAGAGGGGTTTGCAATCTCATTTGGGGTATTGAACAAAAATGTCATCAAGAAGTATTAACAAGTTCAAAGTCAAAGTTAAACATAGGAAACTGTAAGGCTAATTGAAACTTATGAATGCTTGTACCTTAACCAGACTATCTGTATCTCGATCTCCATAATAAGATTCATGATCATGGTGTCCATGGTCATCCCTGTGACAGAATTCCAGATAAAGAGGTTGATTAAGGTAAGCTTCATATGAACAAGACAGACATGGTCAAGGGGGCAAAAATTTTGATATCTGAATTTGAGAAACAAAGGTATCAAACAAATTACTCAGGGTCTATAAAAAGGAAAAAATAAAATAAAAAGGAAACTGAAACAGGGGAGGGGGCGGAGGGAGCGAAGGAGTGAGGGAGAGAGAAAGACAGAGAGAGAGGGATAGAGAGAGAATTGACCTTTATATATTGTTATCATCTTATAGAGCTCATGGAATGAGAAAACTATGCTCATAGCTTCACATCACAACCAAGGCATCAGAAATGTCTTGATAAGACCTTAATGGCTCTAAGGTTGCATTTACATAGATGACTTGGAAATTAAGGATTTGGATTTGCATTATACATGAATTGACTATTTACGATAACGTGGATTTCAAATAATAAAGAAAATGTTATTGCGAGTTAACTCACTAATTCCCTTAAAAACATAATTTTATTTTCCATATATCAAAACTCTACATTTTCCATTCTTTTGACATTTGATTTGACACAAACAATTTAAGTCAAAAGTTAAATTCAAAACTCGCATTTAAATCCGCATATTGAAATGAAACCTAAGAGCACAAAGAAAGATTCCAAACCACAGGTGATGTTTAATAAATGCACACACAAGTTATATGAAGATCCAAAGGAAAAAAGTTTTAAATAATTAAATGCAACCTAGAATAACTAAAACTCCAAGAACAGGAGGAAATAAATGACAACCTGAATATAAATAAATGAATAGACATCAGTTCAAAATAATCTAAAAGTTGGCAAAATTTTGTAGTATTTACCTCACATCACTTCCTTTACGAAAGATACGAATTGATGGATATCCTTGAATGTGATTCCTGATCATTATAGGGGAAACAAAGTTAATAATATAAAAAATAGGAAGCCAGTGGTACATTAAGCAAACTTGAGAGGTAAGTAAAGAAGAGTACAATAATGTTGTATTTGGTGTAACGTAAGGCAATAAGGTACGACTATTTGAATATGAAAAAAGTTCAAATGGTGGTTCAATTCCAGGATGCTATGACTGATGGCTTAACTGTAGCAATCATACAAAATTAGCACGTGAAAATAAATAGGGCAGAGATAGACTAAAACATGAGCACATCCATGTTCCCACCCTGAGGTTAACAGTTCTCTGTTCAAGCAGAAAGACAGTCAAAACATACTCATGTGTAAGGCAAAAGCTATATTGATGAGAACGCTAAACTCAAGATAAAATCTAAAGCTCCAATTGGCATTTCAGAAGACTATGTCCTAGTGCTGTTATTTGAAAACCACCCCAGTTAAGGCAAGGCAGCTTAGAGTACTTGTTGCGAAACCTTCTTCAAAGGTAAGTAGGTTTCTCTTTCATGTTGAGTTTGGACCGCCCTTTCAAGCCAGATAAGAACCACCCTGATCATTTCAAGTTAAACTTACTGTTTTAAAAATTTATTAATGGTAAATAAAATCTGATATTTACAAAATTATTATTGCAGCGCAATAAGTTCCTGCGCTAATTAGTACTCCTTGGAGTTGTCTTTCAGTTTTATTCTCCACTGTAAGTGAATTATTAAATATCGCAATGTATAAATCCTTTGTTTCATTGAGGAGAACGAGAAATATTAATTAAACTTTGAGATTTTCTTTATACAACTAATAAGAACCGAAAGTGCACAGTTTGCGGTGAAAAGTACAATATAAAATCTATTGCAAATCCATAAAAATTAGAAAATCAAGTAGAAAGTAGGATTAACCAATCTAAAATATACCTCTTACACAAGTCACCTTCTTCAGTACAATCTACTTTTGCCAAAAGAATACGCCCATCTATTTCTGGATCATATCTGTTAAAGGCGGGGGGGGGGTGTGAGAGTGAGAGGAGTTGTGGACTTCAAATTCCGGAGATTGTGTGGCAAAATAAAAAATATTACAGTACCACTTGAAAAATCATAAAATCTGGAAGAAAACAGTAGAACTTTCAGAGTAAAGCACCTTTCTCTTATTATTTTGGCGGCCTTCTCCCATGAAGGTTTCTGAAAAAGAAAAAAGAAGAAGAGAGAATGTGAAGCAGGAACACAATACAAGAAAAAGAAACAAACACAGAAAGAAGATACAGCTTTTGGATGATTTCGACTAAATAGTTCAATTCAATCAACCAAACTTTTAATGCACACAAGTACCGTTCAACAGTTCCATTGAAAATGACGAAAGGGCACCATGAACTAACTCAAGGATCTTGTGGCTTGTCATATGAAACATTACATATATTACAACCTTTAAGATTTTATCTGTATTTTTCTTTTGTGGAAAAACTTAAAAGATTTGAATAAGTTGCAGAAATCCTCAGAATGAAAACTGCGACATAATAAGTTTTCCCATCGTACAGGAGCTAACCTTTGATTTCTGGCTACAAGATGAGATTCTAAATTCTGTGCCATCATGCCATAACCATAAAATATACATACGCAAGTATATAACAAGATTGTATAAAATGATTAATTAACATAGCTAACATTTCATCAAAAGAAATTTGAGCAATTTGTGAAGCTAATTAATTTACCAGACGATTGCTCCAGTAGCACCAAGGAGCATAAAAATTAACAACCAAAATTGGATGCCTGCAAAAGAATTGTTTAATGCAAAATCAGGAATGGTATTATTTTGCAACAAAAGTCAGAAGTCACCCACATCAGTGGCTTTAAATATGAAAGGTATGGAATTAAAAGTTGGCCTACTTACTGGTGAGTAAACTTTTCAAAAGTTCGAGCGGTTAGTGAAACAGAGCCATCACCAGCATATTCATCACCATCCCCATGCTTAATGTCATGGAAAGCGGGTCCTGAGTGGAACTCAGAGCCAGTGGGTTTTAAATCTGGACCTATAGAGAACTTGCGAATTGTTTTCGTTATATTCAATCTGTTCTGAAAATAAGAGGGCACAAATTCAGGCCAGATGGATGCCACACACATCAAGAATATAAAAATTGACTACAAAGGATCTTTAACAATAGGGAGCAAAAATCGATAACAGAATAGATGATATAGACAAAACAAAATGAGAGAGAAACTTACTGTTCCCAACACATCACTCACGTCAACGGATGCAAATTCACATGAGAGTGCAGGAAAACTACATGGAAATTGAGATAATGTTAGTTTTTTAAATAAATAAAACACAAGAAAATAAGAGAGAGAGAGAGAGAGAGAGGCAAGAGGGAGAGGGAGGTAGTGGGAAGGGAGTTTATATAAGTTGATACTTCAAAAGTGAAAGACTAAGAGTTTCCCTGAGTAACAATGGCGGTACCCTGATAACCTAATGCTTTGACAATCTAATTGGCTCCTTTCAGCCGAGTAAAGCATTACCTACAAATTCCCGCGTAATGCACCTAGGAATCATTTGAACCTAATTAAAGCATGCACATGGAACTCAGGCATCACCTTGTCCACGCTTGATAAGTCCTACAACTCTCAACCATGATATTGATGCCAGTCAATATATAATACTACTAAGTATTCATCACATGTGGTTCGGCAGTATCACGTCAAACTAGCATTCAAAAGTTCTGACCATATGTGTCATATATAGGATCTGATAGTGTCGACTCCATATACGAACATAGTAAGCCCAAACATGACTCAATAACTTCATAAACATCGAAAAACATCAATCCAAACTATGAAACTTTACCTTATATTAAATCCAATACGTAAGAAGTCCCCATCAGAACTCTTGTCAACAATAACAGATGTAGAGGTGCTGAAGGCCAAATAACTATTCAGTTCCTGCAAAATGTTCATTGTAAGTACCATCAGATGTAAAGAAATGTCACTATTACTAAATTTAGTAATAAAGTGCCAAAACAGATTACTGAAAAAGGAAAAAGGAAAAAGGAAAAGATGATGGTAAATATAGACATGATGAGGTACATTAGCCACAAGAATATCTCAATTAAAAAAATTATAGAAAAGAAAGAAAACTAATGGAAATTCCAAAAGAAAATTTAGAAATAAAAAAAGGTTACACATCCATACAGGACCAAAACAAGCATTAATTGAGAAAAAAGATCATCACTCATTCTCTAAACAGTCAAAGTTTAATGCTTTGAATAAGTAACCAACTAAAGATATAGGAGCTGCTTTACCATTCCAAATAAAAACATCATGGCAAGAGCTGCTATTATAGATAATCCTGCACCCGATAATGATGCTTCAGTCAAATCCCTTGGAATTTTCCTGGACATAGGAAAACATTTGTAGCATAAATTAATATATATATATATATATATACACACACACACATATATATAAAGCATCAGAACAATCACCATAAGTAAAATAATGCACACTAAATTTCCCCACAGGTCTATTTTTCTTTCTCCTGCTATTCACAAGAAACTTTTGAGAAGAGATGCAAAGCGATCTCCATCTGTATTACCTATAAACTTTATGTATTTAAAATTAGTTTCTTTAATGCATTAGGAAAGTATATACAATTCTAAGCCCATGTAATTTGAAGTTTTTATTTCAATGCACTATGACTCTGAAAGTGGATTTGCTTGCCGATGCTTGTTTTGTATCTTTATTTATTTTATTTTCCCTGGGATTTCCGCCTGCTTTTGCATCCTGTTTCTCTGACTTTTCTACTCCAAACAATAAGAAGAAAATAATAAAGAGACACATCCAGAAGCTAAAACCAATCAATCTTCTAGTGTGAATGTTTCAACTAAGCACCTCCAAATAATCTGCTAATGCTTCCTTACTCTCAGGTAGTGTTGTTGAAATGAACTTTGAAAAGGCATGGGCAAATCTATGGAGTGGCTATTCATTGTTTAGTTGACCAACCCATAAAAAAAAAAAAAAAACCAACAAAATCAAAAGAAAGCAAAATAAAATAGGAATTCCATATCAATGCCCATTCCAGAAAATGTAATTGGCAATTATATTCCTCACCCGTTTGCATCCCTTTCCAATGTTCATCCTAGCAATCAAACACTACAAATTCTTCCAAAAACAACCTAAAACTAACACAACTTACTCGTTCCTACATCAGCCATCAAGATTATCAAACAATAGTTATTCTTTGCCACCAAACTACTCAAAAGCATCAATCTTTTCAAACTTTTCTACACGATTATTACATTAATCATCAATTCTGATTATAACCCAACAATTACTTCAATTCCATTCGCGCATCCAAGCCATTCATTCTCTAACCCACCATAATTCATAACCCAAATGCACCAACGCAATCACACAATGAAATTGAGCTTTCCATAATCAGATTCAGATTTACACACACAACAGAGCTGATGCACAGTGAAGGGAAGTAAAGGAAATGCGAGAGATCTGACCTGTAAAAATCGACAGACTTGATCTTGCCGGTGGAAATCATGGTGGAGATTAAGGGTGTGGATTTCAGAGCAACAGATAGCTCTAATCCCAGTTCCCGAGCAATCAAAATGAATGAAATGGGAGAGAGAGCTGCCTTGCCTACGCCTCTCGCCTTAGCTTCTTTCTCTTTCTGCTCTGCCTTCACGTGTTTTTTTATTGATCCTGTGTGCGACGGTGCAGCTTACTTAGTACGGAAAGAAACTATCACTCTCGTATAAGGGGCCAGATTCAGTGCAAGTGCGGACCCACAATATCTCGATTCTGTAAATTAAATGAGAATAAAGGCTTTCCTTTTATTTTATTCTTTTTCTTTTCTTTTTCCTTGAGCTAATTTAGGTAACACGCAACTAGTAGTTGACTTTTCTTATTTTGTGATGTTAGATTTTTATACTATTTTTATATGGATTTTTTTTTCTTCTAAATCATAAGGGATTATCGAACTCTTAGACATATACTAATTTTATTTCAATAATACTATTTGTATAATATTTATTGACCACTTTGTTGATCACCTCTCTTTATAGAAATGGATCACACTAATGTATGTGAGATCACTTGTATTAGAGAAGTGGTCATTAGTCAGCAATGCGATCATTCAAATAAACAAAATTTGTTTTATTTTCACTTTCGCTCACTTGGGCGCCAACAAAATTATATTTATTTAAGTTTTTATAAGCAACAACCCTTAAATTTTGAGGCTTACATCAAAATGGTATTTCAATTTTTAGTTTAATTATGATCTTCATCTTTTCTCGTGTGCATAAACTTGATTAGAATAAAGCCCAAAACCCTTAGTTTCAAAAGATGTGCACATAATATTCATTAGAATCAAGAACCACTAGTATTGAAAATGGAGTTTTTATTAAAAATAGCCAAAATTTACCATTCACTTTCATAAATATTAGTTTTTATAAATAAATAAATAAATAATTCAAAAATAGCCAAAAACTTACTTAAATAGATAAATGCACTCAAAAATAAAATACACATAAATAAATAAAAGCATGTAAATGAAGAAAATAGGAGAGTGATATCTTACAGGCACCCAATAGGAAAGTGACATTTGAATTAATCCATCCGCCAATTCAGTAACTTGTTTCGACTTTCCTTGTAATGTGCAATTATATGCACAATTTTCAATTCACTCTATTACAAGGTTTGGAAACAAAAAATCCATAACCCAATTTTCAATTCTTCTAGTTGTGATCAACCCAATTTTGGGGGTTTGAATAGTTCTTGTATGATTTGAACAACTAATTTTAATATCGACTTTCATAATCTTGGATGATAATAAAATTGAAGATTGCCAAGACTTTCAGACGCTAGGAAGCACAACCATGTATTTAATTTTTGTACTAATGTATTGGAATTACTCCAATTCCCTCCCGATAACACATAAGGAATCAAAATTGATGTGAGTTTCAAACATAATAGGACTTGTAATATGGTAAAAAAAGAAGTTAAGGTGGCAACCTGAAAATAAAAAAATAAAAAAAATAGTGATCACGTGACTTGCATGTGACTCTTTTCACGAAAAATTTATTGCTTTTTTGTTTTCACCCTGGGCATTTTCATTTTGTAAACTCAAGCTCATGAATCGTTGTGATTTGATTTCATTGCCCCTTCTGCAGTAAACGGTAGAATAGAAGGTTTCAAAACTCAGGCAGTTGTATTCAACCTCCATCATCAGCGTCATCCTCATCATCATCAGCCCCAAAGCTAGAGAGAGTGAGAGATGGCAAGTGTAGCTGCGCTAAGAGCCTTGAGGAAACGAATCAGTCCTTCCTTCACGTCACGAATTATCGCTTTCACCTCCAATTCTCGATCCGTAAGTTCACTTTCATTCATTCACCACAAATATTCAAAATTCACTTCAAAATCTTTTCAATTAGATATGGCAGTTCAACTATTCAATCTAGTTAATAATTATTTTTTAATTGTATATAATTTTTCAAATGATTGAATAGATTAGCACACTGGTGTTAGCTGAACACGAAGGTGGTGCTATCAAGCCCCAATCAGTGAGCGCGGTAAAGGCTGCAAAATCTTTAAGCAACGACAATCCTATTTCATTGCTATTGGCAGGCTCCGGCTCTGCCCTTCACGAAGCCGCAGCAAATGCCGCTTCATGTGACCCTTCAGTTTCTGAGGTATCTCAAATGGCGTCGACAGGTTCTTTTTAATCTATGATAAAGTCTTGTGCTTGATGTTGTTTTGGTGGCGTTTTTGCTTATTTCCAAATGGGTTACTGACCCAATTGATTGAATGGAATTTTTTGGTTGTTGGTAAATATTAAATGGGATATTGAAAATTGTGGAGTGTTATGGTATGTGATCAATTACTGTTGTGTAGGTTCTTGTCGCTGATTCTGATGAATTTAGTCATCCTCTAGCAGAGCCTTGGGCTA
>NW_007362502.1:661856-686977 GCF_000346735.1 Prunus mume
TAGACAAGATGACTAGCAAAAGGGGAATTATGGGATGATTGAAATGGGTGTTAGTTTATATAATGGGGCATTCGAAATCACAGTGGTAAAATGCATGGTATGGGACATGCAGATTTGCTTGCCCTATTATATAGATTAATGGGTTGGGTAGAATTGAAGTTCATTCATGCATTGTATAAATTGTACATTATAAATCTCACTAATCACTTAAGGCATCAGACCCCTACTGAGCATGTAATGCTCACCCCTTATTGAATCTATTGCAGGCTTTGAAACTGAAGTGTAGTTTTTGTTGAGGACAAGAAGAATGGATTATGGATAGTTTTGAGTATTTTGTTGAAAGTTTGTTACTTTCTTGTTATTTTGCTTGTAATAATACAATGTAAATTACTTTGACTTAAATGGAAGTCTACGTTCAATCTTCATGTTTCTTGATGATTAAATTTTTAGTTTTAGTTTTGTTTTTTTTTGTTTTTGTTTTTCTTTTACCTCACATTCCCAAATAATAATAAAAAATAATAATAATTGGGGTGTGATAAGTAGGGAATTATTTGAGAAATTATTCATGTGAGTGGTGATTATTGGAATTCTTGGGTTGAGTAAGTAATTATGGAAGAAAGTATTGGAAAGTTTCTTTTGGGTAGTTGAGTTTAACTCTTGTTAGGTACCAAGTTCCAGGGATCCCACAGTGCACATGGTTTTTATTGGGTGTTTTGAGACTGGCGATAGGGAGTTAAGCAAGATAATTAACAAAAGAGAAATTATCGAATGATTGAGATGAGTGTTAGTTCATATAAATGGGCATTCGAGACTAAGTGGTATAAGCATGGTATGAGACGTGCAAAGTATATTTCTTCAGTTATATGAATTAACAGGAATATACGAGAAGTTTGCATTGCACTCAGGCTTTACTATTATTGATTTGGTACTTGACTATATGATGCCATGACACTTAATTTAGTGTTATCAATCTACTGTGATAAGGTTTTATGTTCCTACTAAGCTGCTGATGCTCACACCTCAAAATATTTTTTGATAGGTTTGTGAGTTGAGATAACTTAGAGCCTAAGAGGAAGCAGATTTTGTTAAGGTATATATTTTTAGATATTCTTTGGGAAGGTTGACCTTTTAGTCTTCTTTTATTTATTTTACTTTATTATCACACACTGAGTTCAAGATTAGGTCCATGTGCCGCCAAAGTGGCAGTGGTTTGGGGCAGGTTTTTGGTGACAGAAAAACTCAACATCGCAGGGAAAGACTTATACCAAAAGCTGAAGCATAGCTAGGGGAACAATCTTTACTTTTGGACCTCGGCCAAAAAATGGCAAGATTAGCCTGAAAACGGCCAAACTAGTGAAGGTTTTATGACCAAAATTTCTTGATTGGGCCAGGTTGGGTTTTCAAGAGAAAGTGCTAAGGACGAAGAAGGCTACCTTTTGCAAGGAATATCGCGGCCTAGGTTGGCGGGGAAGATTTTTCGACCGGTGGCCTGCCTTACGGCGACCGGGCAAAGCTGAAATCTCGTTAGGAAAACAAGGAGGCATTGTGCGTCTTTTTTGTGAGAGAGAGGAGAGAAAATCGGGGAGAGCGAAGAGTGAAGAGAAAGTGAGGAAAGAGAAACTATCGTGAGTTTAAATAATTCGACTTTTCCCAAAACTTGTGGTTGTGGCACTGCACTAGTACTTTCATTGACCGTAACTTCTTTGTTTTAACTTTGCTCAACACGTGGTACGTGTCTACGAGCTCGTGAGAGCAAGCTCTATGTAGTTGAGCGAATCAAATTCCAAAAACCAGTTCTGAACAAAAAATGAACCCTAAACCACTTTTAAAAAAAAACCCTAGGGACAAAACCGTCCAATTATGTTAAAATTCGAAAATTAAAACTAAAATTGAAATCGGGACAGGAAGTTACACACATCATTCTACCTAAGTTGAATGAATTCATAAAACTTAAATACACATATTAACCGTTAATGCCCCACTTTGTAGGAGTCACTAGACTAGGTGTTTCAGTGTCACACAATAATTTTTCGTGATTGTGGGTTTGTGGGAAGGCAAATTAACTAGAATTCTTCTATTGAGCTAGAACATATAGGCTTTGAATCCATGAAGGTTACGTGCAAAGGAATTAAGAAGACATTGCATGGAATTTTTCTTCTTCTAGTGTAACAAAAAGCTTATAAGAGGCTTTGAAAAGATTTACTACTCTCTTGACCTTAAGCCAGAAATTTGGAAAGCATAGTTGATAGGTGTGATGGTTGTAAAGAAGAGAAGATCTCAATCGAGTAGGTAGAGAATGTCAACCTATTTTCCTCATATAATTCATGCGCAGTGACTTTGTTTTCATTTTATTTTATTGTGAATCAATGAGAAAAAGCAAACTGCAAAAGAATAAAAATCTATATGACAACAATATCAAATTCCTCGTGCGTTGACAAAAACAACTTCAAAACAATTTTTTTAAATTTTTCAACAAACAGAAGAAAAATCCATTTATTTATTTTTTAAATTAGGACTTTTTTTTTGTCAAAAAAAATTAGGAAATTAGGTTGCTGAAGAAAAATGCTTGGTTGTAGGTAGATGATAATATAATTATTTTATTGTTCTTTGATGATATTTATCCAATATTCAGTATGGTGGACAACTGGTTTTGTTCTGTTCTTACTGAAAATAATGATTCATAAAGTATGTCCCTTCCTCCATATAGCATATCATAAAAGCGATCGATCATAATATATATACACCATCAATCAAGTATCATTTTAGGATATGAGTTTTAGAGAGAGAGAGAGAGAGAGAGATGTATGTATATTCACTGCCATGCAGTACAAGTAAATGGATATGGATGATGACAGTGACAAGAATTAATAGATCATCCAAAATAGTTTGCTACCATAGAGAAAGGAACTAAGCAAAGTCCTCTTTTCTTCAGGTCTGTGCTGTCATTTTCCCTCCCAATAAAGCCCAATTCATTTCTCTCATCTACCAGCCCAGAAGTACTTCCTTTCTCCTATAACAGCAAAATTTCAAAACACAATCAGGTAGATATAAATTAATAACCCATTGTTTCCAACCAAAAAAAAAGAAGAAGAAGTAAAAGACAATGAAAAAAGAAAAGAATGGTAATAATTAATTGCTGTTTTACCGTATAAGATATGTCTGTGTTATTGTTTTGCTGTGTTGGTCTCACATCTGACTGGTTTAGATTAAAAACCTATTGACAAGAGCAAAATGAAAATTAATTTAGTCTTTAAAAGGCTGAATATAAATTAAAGTTTTCTTTTGGTAAGCATAAATTAAACATTTGACTTGAAATTAACAAGATTAAAAAAGCATTAGACCAACAAAAAAGAAGAAGAATTAATTAGGAATTAGGATCCTCACTTTGGGACTATTTACCGGAGAGCTAGCCGTATCCTCCAAAGCATCATCAAGCAAATCTTCTTTCGTTTTTCTCCTGTCGAATTCGAAACTCGATCTATTATCAAACCCTATAACTTCTCCATTAATAGCACTCAACTTTCTGGTAATCGCAGAAGCAGCATCGGAGATTATGGAAGAGTTTTCATAACCATATGAGGAGAAGGAACTGCGTTCTTCATCATCCCCATCATCATTATTGCTTGTCAAGAAATCTTCCAAGTACATAGTCCAACTACTCTCCTCAGGGGACTCATGAGAAGTGGCTCTTGTATTATCAGAAGACAGAGATTTTCTCATCATAGAGTTCATAGAGTGATGATCTTCCATCTGTGTAGTAGTGTTTTGAATCTAGAAGATGATGATGAAAATAGGAAAATATATACAGCAAGTTGTGTTGGGGAATTCAAGAAAACAAGTCTTGAGAAGAGTAGCTATATATAGTAGAGTAAGTAGAGAACAAAGGGAAATTATATAGCCTTGGAATCTTGATGTAGGGACCATATAATAAGAGGGAGTAGGAGAAAAATTTGGCTGCAGCAACTGCCTCTGAGAGAGAGGGTTTGACCTTTGTGGTGTAAGGTTAGATATACACCAACAGAGATTTTGCCAAATTTTTCCTGGGGTGGACTTACCTTTCCACTAAATTTGTGTTGAATGAGTCACTTAAATTATATGTAGTCACAGAAGACTTTGGACTAGTTCTTTGCTCATTTTATTATATCTCAGCAGAGCAGGAGAAGTTATTTGTATATTTAAACAGTTTGATAAACTGTAGTAGTTATCTAATCATTCTCTTTCTACAGAAGATATGCCCCACCATCAACAATTTTAATTATGATTTGAAGATGACAGTCCATGAAAGTGGGATTAGTGTCAACAATAATCCCATATATCACATTATAATTCTTAATTATGTTATGTGGAAATGTCGCACTATTAGCAAATTGCCAATATCGACAAAATATTGATACTTTATTTAAGTCATCTCAAGATTGTTTGAATTGTTTGCTCTGGAAATAATGAGAATATATCGACAATATATCGAGACGACATCGCTATGATGAAACTATTTGTAAAGTATTACTATTTGAAAATTTTACTATGATAATAATGGTATTGGAGAATATTTCATAAAAGAAAAACTAAAATTAAAACTTCCAGAGCCTTTGATATTAATATAATTGGATCGGATCATTGTCGCCTCATCAGGTGGGTAGCTTGATGCCAAGACATAATGAACAACTTTGCAGGCTGCCCAATATCTCACGAGAAGAGAAGAGAGCAATGTATTTGGCCACCATGTTAGGATTTGAACTTGTTTCTATATAGATCATCCGTTGAAAACTTGAAAGCATATATACACACCTCCCATCAATGGATAGAATAGAATGATGTATTCGATTGACTTAACCAGAAACAACTTAATTATATTAAAATAAATGTTCAAAATTGTTAATGACTTTGGCCTTTCTTGCCAATTGTCAATACTTTGTTTAAGACTTGATCTGTTCTCGGCCTTGTTTTGCTATGTGACTATGTCACATACACGCGCGAGTCCAATCATTATGTTCTTTCTTTTGGCCGATCGGACAAAAAGAGTTTAAGCATTTTAAAAAAAAAAAAAAAACTTTAAGTACATCAAATAGTCAAGTAGGATTGTCTCTCCAATCTCCACTTCTTAAGGATGGCAGAACAGTGCTCAGAGCATCCTACATTGAAGGATGAGAGCTTTGTTAAAAGCTCTTGAAACTCTCCACCTATCACCAATTGGTTATGAATTGAATGCTCATATAAAGTCGAATAAAAATATAAAAAAATTAGATGAAGTGATCGTGATTATAGTTGAAATAAAATAGCAACTATCACACTCCCATTGTGGCCGTTTGCCCTTGAAATATACTTTAAGAAATTCACTAATCAATTAAGAAGATCCAGCAATTTCCAAGAAAATCCTTTCATTCAAAGCACATGATGGCTCTCCAAAATTGTCTCCACCATGGGAGAAACCTTTACCTAGGATAGTGAGTGGTGATCGATGTCACCGCCTGACCTAGACTTTGGTCCTTGTGCATGAAAACATTTAAACTGTCATTTGGTGATCTTCTAATCAATTAATCCCATGTCTTTTAGCAACTTTTTGCCTAAACTATAAGAGCATTTCTAGCGAGAGGGGCTAGCCCAGGCAAGAGGCCCCTTAGGCCTTCAATCCCATTTTCAGAGGCCAAGAGTTGTCAGGGCAAGCGCTGGACTCCACCAATCTGGGCAAGACTTGTTTAGATTGCTGCCTAGACAGAATAACTTAATGCTAACGTCATTGTGACTTAATGCTGACGTCATTGTGACGTCAGTTGTCACTGATCAGTAAATCGATCCTTTTCCACTAACAACCCTTTGGCATGTCTTAGTCACTTTAATTTAAGCACTAATAATCTCTCTCTCCAATTTTATATTACATTGCATAAGCGAAACCATGTCTTAATGGTTGGTTAACCTATCATTATTGACTTTGCATCATTCTTATGACATTCTTTAGTTGAAGATTTTATGTAGATTTCTTTCAATAAAGAAAACAGTATACTCTATTATATCTCTCAATCATGCCCCCATTAGAAGGGCTTAAACCTACCCCCTTCTCCCATTAGTTGATGGGTACCAATCAATTAATCCACAAGGGAATCTAATTAAGGCAGCACATTCGCTCTACATGTGCCACATTCACTTTCTAAGCATCAATCTATGAAGGCTTTAAATGGATTAGAAAAAAACTTTATATATTTAATTAACCAAAATTTGGGTGGTTCTTAGAGGCCCCCCCTGTGAGAGGACAACAAATTTCCATATTAGTTTAACTTGTACAAAAATTTGAGGAGGTGACGGGTCTTTTTCCAATGACATGGAGAAGTGATGAATATTTGGGGGCACTACTTTGGTGGGTCCCAACAAACACATGATTCCTCGAGAAACTGTTCCTAAATTTAGGTCAAATGCTTTGTGTGTTCGTTTTCAAAGATGTTATCTAATCATGGATTCTTTTGTCATAGTTAGAGGAATGGTTCTTTCAGGGTTCGATCGTCATTGCCATACTTGGCTATAAAAAAAGCATATATAAACGAATGAAATGGCACATGGGCATTCATGCACGTGTGTGCCCTACCAGTTGCTTTGCACATGCCACCACATGCGTGTTTGGTTTGGCCACGCAGACAAAATGAGTCACCAAACCAAACTTTATATTATGTTTGTTTGTTCCAAGTTCATCTCTAGAAAAAGGATATTTTCAGAAGAAAAAAACAAGAGAAGAAGCTGAAATTTTGGATTTGATCTGTTTCAGGTTACGTGAGGAGTAAAACTGAGTTATTTACACTGATATCCTTTTATGACATTTTCACAAAATCTGAGATTTTGAAAATTATACTAATATTCAAAAATTTATTCAAATGACAAAATTAACCTTAACGATTAGACCTCAGGTGTATTTGTCATGTGAAGACTTACCATTACCTTTATAGGTGAGTCGTGTAAATATACGTTGGACATATAATTGCGTTAATTTTATGAAAAGACAGGAATGATGCGTCACTAGCATATGAACATGGTTGATCACATGCTTGTCCCAGCAGTGGCAGTGGCAGTGGCAGGGAGTGTTTAATTTATTGGATGCCCTTCAAGTTGAACCAAATGTTGGCTTTTCTGTACTGGAAAACCAATTGTTTGATAATTTCATATGTTCCCTATAATAAATATATCTATCTATGGTTGTATTATACATAGTCAGTGGCGGAGCCAGGAATCTTACCACAAGGGGTCTTAATGTAAAAGTCCAAATAAAAATTTAGTGACGACAGCAAGGGAGGAGATGGAGTTGAGGGTTTGGGGGAGTTGGGAACTTAGGATTTGGAAGAGAAAACAAAAGAATTTTGAGGTTGAGAATGGAGGAATCGCTGCTGTGAAGGACACACGCTAGGCTTTTTTTTTTTTTTTTTTTTTTTTTATAAATAAAAAAAAAAATTTAAATGTTTCAGACCTGGGCCAAAACGACGTCGTTTTGGCCAGGTGATTTAAAAAAATTCCTTGGGCCAAAACGACGTCGTTTTGCCCAGGTTGTTTGAAAAAAAAAAAAGAGCCCCGCGCAGCAAACCCTCCCTTCTTCTTCTCTAGCTACAAACCTTCCTTCTTTCAGTCATTTCATCGACCACTTGGTGTGCAGCTTCAAGAGGTCGCACCAGCAACTTCAAGGGAAGTCTAAGCTGATTTCCATGGCTTCCAAAAGGTCGTGCGACCCCACTGACCCCACTATGGCTCCACCACTGTATATAGTGGCCGACATTCTTTCAGTTTAGGGAAACTAATTTCAGCCAAGAATTTGTCCTAACACTTACCTTCACAATGGTTGGTTTTGTTGATTTCCTTTCCTTGGATTTTCTCATCTTTTTAGTTTCCAAATTTCCTTCATTTGAGAAAGACAGAGGAGAGCAAGGGAAATGAGCAGAGGCTGGCAACAGGTGATGCTAGCTAGCGGTGGTGGGCTGGAGTCGGGGGCTGTGATGGGTTTAGTGAATTTTATTTTATTTTATATAAACGATAGTCTAAATTACAAAGTGAGGGGGTTTTCTCACACACAAACTACCATGGTGCTATGGGATTTCGAACCTAAGACAATTGATAAGCAAATCAAGGCATTTTTCCACTAAGCCTGTTGGCCTTTCTCTTTTTAGACTTTCAAGGTTTACTTTTATTTGGAAGGGTTTGGGTCTTTCATTGTATAAGCGTGACGCAAGATGTTCTTAGATATTTGTTATGTTTAAATAAAAAAAACTCAAACGTATAATAAATCTAAATGTCACTGATTAATTATTTGAAGAGGAATAAGAATAACTAGGAATGACAACGAACCAGTTTAAGGCCGGGTATGGCAATACCATCCCTGTCCCCTCTCCTGATCGCCCCCAATATCATACTCTTAAGTAAACAAACAATAATAAGCCACATGTTACATTCAGCATGAAGCTTTTCACGTCTCATAACATTCTCACCTGGCCTCTTTCCTGAAATGGAGCCTATTCAGATGAATGCTTGTTCAGTAGCAACAGTGGACACACAAGCTGGTCACACAGCCAACTACTTGTGGACCATATTACCCTACTACATGGCCAAAGCTGATGTAGTCCATCCACGGTAGGCTGGATGAAAGTTCATCAATCTACGCCTCTAATAACGATAATTAGAAATACGAGTAGATTTAGGGGATCGAACCAATGCAGCCTTACTGCAGCCTGCGCTCTCAGCCAGTAGTTTAAACATCTCGGATTCGCACAAGTGCAAAAATATCCATAAATAATCATGATGCGTGCACATGCTCATTTAGTGAATCTCAAATTACAATACCCTCTAATCTCAGGGTTATCTCCAAAATCATAGTAATCTCAGTTCTCATGACAGCAAAAGTATCATGCATGCTATGCCAATTTTAAAAGCGCATACAAATCATGAATACACTTAACCGTGAGAAACTAAGGAAAAGGTCAAGGGAAAGCTCTAGACCTCAAGTTCATTACGTCTTTGAGATAGAGTCCAAAGTGGACAAGTCTAATCAACAAGCCATGCTTGTTAGGGCATGGGATGGGAGTACAATGTCATCAGTTTATCATCTTTCTATACTGTCAAGAAACGAAATAAAAAATCAATGTAAATCAAATAACCAATTTGATCAAGACAAATCAAACAATAAACAATCATGTATCATACATATAAGGTTATAAGGAAAATCCAAGTTAGAGGTATGTCGAGTCCCCCTACCTGGATTACAAGCAGACAATCCAAACAAGTTTTCCAAATTCACAGCAGCAGCAGCAGCACCACCACCATTTCAAGAGATCAAATCACGAGCCGTATAAACCACGAAAAATGCCAAATATTAGTCACAAATCTTCACAACTTTAGAGCATACCATTTCCCTAGAGCAACTGTAGCTTCATTTTAAGCCATAGGAAGACTTAAAACCTAGAGGTATGATAAAGACAATTTCATAAAGTGTTGAGTGCTAAAGGGAAAGTCTTCTTTAAACATGTGCCAACTATCGAATACAACTCTATTCAAGTTAAATTAGTAGGGCTAAAAATATTCTTGGCAGGTTTACTTTAACATACTCAAAATTCAAAACCTATGGAGTTATAGAATTGGGCCAAAACCATATTTAAAAACAAGAGGTGCTGTGGGTTCGCTGATTTTCAGCTGCGCTACTGTATTTTGTAAGTCCATGAAAATGTCACACTTAAGTTAAATCAGTCAAAAATTTACAGGTTCAAACAAAACATGTGAAACTATAAGGGCCTGTTCAAAAATTTTGAGTTCCCTAAGGGCCTTGTTTTAAAGAAAACATGTGAAAATTTCAGTTCATGTCCAATTGTCTTTCAACCTTGTAGTTGGAAAAAAATAAAAATAAAAAAATATAACGGACTGAAATTCCATGTAACTCGAAGTAACGGAAGTCCGAAAACATATTCAAAACGGGTTATGCTGCAGAGCATACTGCAGAATTCATGCAGCATAGTCTTTATGTCTGAAATTACACCAAAGTATTTGAGACAATCTCTGACATGTCCAATTTGATGTATCAAAAGCTTAGGATAAAACTCAAAGCACAACTCAGAAGACAAAAACAGAGAAAACCAGTTATACACCCACCAATGTGTCGTTAAGACATTTCTTCAAACACTTGGTGCTTACTATTTAAAACAGATCCTATGGAGATTATGGGTGAACTAAATGGCTCAAAAGATCTTCAAACACACATTTTCAGAGTACCAACTTTATAAAAATCCCAAAGGTTTTGAGTTTATACCTCAATTTCTCAAAAATAAAAAGTGATAGATCGGTCCTCCTTCTTATATGCATCTCCATCAATAAAGGAGGGATTATGTTGTTGCATATTTGAAAAGAAGTGAGTTGGTAATCAGTTTAAACTACCAGAACATGATTAAAGGGAACTCTCAGAGTTTATAATTGATCTCACCTCACCATTATTTGAGTCTATAAATTTGTATATTTATTACTAGCCTCTTGGCACATGCTCACTCATGTGCCAATTGGTTTTCTTTTTGTATTTTGTATTTTATTTTTAGAATTAAGAAAATATAGTATGGGTAGTTATGTTCCATAAAAGTAGAACCTATTATCTGATTTTGTTTTTATTTTTATTTTTATTTAATATGAAAAAAAATGTGAATTTACCATATTATCCTCATTTAATTAATAATTTCAATTCTTAATGTTTGAATTAATTTTTTGGTAATTTGAATGTTTCACCATTCTCTGTCTTTTGTTTTATATATATAGATTATTTTGTTTTCAAATTTGGTACTTGAACTTTGACTCGCATTTTAATTAAGTACCCAAATTATTATGTGTGTCAATTTAGTACTTGGTTAACATGTATGGTTGGTTCATGAGTGACTGACGATAAGGAGTTATACAAAATAACTAACAAAGAGGGATCGATGTGAGATTATTACGTTACGAGTTCATGAGGAATTAGAGACCAAGTTGTTCATGAGGAACTTTGACTCCACTTGTTTTGTTGTATGAATTAACGAATTGAGTGTACATGAAGATAATCCAGACACCATGCATCATATCATTCAAATGTTATCACTTATTTTAATTCGTAATTTGATGTTCAACCATTATCCATTATGCAATTTTGATGTTGCAAATATATTTAGAGGAAAATATAATAAAATCTAACTAGACATCGACTTCCCTAATTAATTTCTTCCATTTAATTGTTTGGCAAAAAACATCTAATTAATTTTCCACTTAAATTAGGTCTTACAATTATCAATTTGCAGCTGAAGCCCGCACTCTCATAAAGATATAGAGAAGGAACTGAACGAGAGACAGCAAACCCTTTGCTCCCAAAACCCTAACCAATCAGAGTAAAGCATTCAGCCACGTATCCACTTGCGCATAATTAGCTTCCAATTACCTTACCTGGCAGTGTCCCCGGAAGTCCAGTCTCCACATCACAAAACCTAAACCTCCTTGAAAGCCCCAAAACAGATCTGCACAGTTTCACTCACCATCATCATCTCCAAGCATTATATTTCCTTCACCCTAATCAGTTCTTGCATATTTTCAGACCCGCTTCATAAAGTAAATTAAAAAAAAAATAAAAATCAGATATATAATCATATGGGTTAGTTTGACATGGTGGTTTTTTTGGCGTATGCATGTCACAGCTGAAAATGGCAGGAAGAGGAATGACCAGCCACACTCATGTTTCGAGCACTGAAGCAAAAGATTATCTAACAAACATGAATTATTCTGAGAATTTTGATGGAGAAACATCAAATCATGAGCTCCAACATGTAGAGAAGTAAGTTCTTTGCAAAGATATAGAGATTCAACCGGCGTATATATATATAGATGAATTGCTTGTCTTTCTCTTGGTGATCACTTTTCTATCGAGGGGTTTTTTTTTTTATATTACAATTTTTTGGGGTTTTACTTTGATGTCATCATCATCATGAATCTAATGGCTTTAGGGTTTTTTGTTTTCTTCAGATTCGTGGGAGTCTCCGCAACTTCAGGTAGTGCGATTAACAAGATACAACTTTACTGTGAATCAGGGGTAGAGCTCTGGGTTGATTTAAAGGTAATTAAGTAAAATTACCAGTTTTTTTTTTTAAATGTAAAATTACTAACAACAAAAATGGGGCTTATGTGACTTGAACTAAATTTTATGATTTTTATATATTTGTGGGCAATTTTTATTTTATTTTATTTTGCTTTGTTTTTGTAATTAGGATTATCGGATATGAAGAATTTGATCTCATAACCTATATGTCTATCATCATCTTGATCTGCTTTGATTTCGTGTCATGTTGACCTAGTTCAATCTTAATTCTGATGGACATTCGAGTTTTATTTGACTTTTTCATTAAACTCAATGTTTCATCGTTTTGGCTAATTTTCAGATGGATAGCAACCCACAATACAATTCAGATCATATGCACATGCCTCGACTCACTGCGTCCCCTCAAGGCTCCTCACCACAAGTGCCCCTCTCAGATTTGGGGTCACAAACACTTGGTGGGATCAATAATAAAAGAGCCAGTGACCTGTTAATTTCACTGTCCGTAGGTACGGAAATTAACCGACTTAGAATCTCCGAGCTTGCTTCGAAGGCAATGGAGGAGCTCGTAAAATTGGCTTTTGCTAGAGAGCCTCTATGGAAAGTTGACACAGCGAGCAACACGGAGATTCTTAGTGATATTGAGTACATGAGGGAGTTTGGGGATATGAGTGCCACATTAATGGAGATAGTGAAAATGGTTGAGGTTAGAGAATCTCAGTCTCTGCCAAGCTTGGACATGAACAATTCTGAATTTTCAATAGGAAGTCAATATAAGACAAAAGAACTTGGACCAAAACCTGTTAGTTCTGAAGCTTCAAGAGAAATTGGTTTGGTCAGAATGAATCCTTCAAGCATTGTTCAACTGCTAATGAATTTGGTATGTCCTCTTCTGATTAATTTATTTCATCTTTTGTTTTCCTCTGTAAACAAGTTTAAAAAAACCTCAAAATATTATTGATTGTTTATACTTTGTTTGATCATCAGAGGCAGTGGTCACAGGCTTTTTCTAATATAGTCTCTAGAGCAGCGATAGTGGGAGTTTTATCATCCACAGGAGTGCAAGGAAACTACGACGGAACTCTTCAAGTGGTAATTATTTTACCTTACTAAAATTTTGTATGGAAGGGTTTCAAAGCAAGACAACTCCAAGCTTTTTTTGCATGCACATATATATTTCTAAATGGGAGGAAATTTTATATAAATGATGCTTTCATCTTTTTTGGATGCATTAACCATGATAACCATGTGTTTGTAATGAATCTCATAGGATACAAGTATGACATTAGCTTCAGATGATAATGTACAAGTGAAAGTTATCATTCTTAGGTTTCCATACATAATGGGTTGTTAAATTTCAAAAGCCCTTCAAAATACTCTATTTTTCATCTTTCTTTATTTAGTTTGCATAGACTATTTGGATTGTTACGTCGGTATTGATGAGACAAAATGCATTTGTAGTTAATTTTTCATAAACACAATTGTCCACATGTGACGACTATATATGACCTATTGATTGGTTTGGGATTCACTGTGAGACCGACACTAAAATTGACGGCTCATGCTAGCATTCTTCTTATATAATGCTTCAGAATAAAACTAATATTCTCAAGTTATTGTTGTTTCTAGATGACAGCTGAATTTCATGCCCCTACACCATTAGTCCCAACTAGAGAAAGTTATTTTGCAAGGTATTGCAAAAAGCTGGGCAGCGACACGTGGGCAGTTGTGGATGTTTCCTTGGAAAAATTGTTTCAATTCCCATCAAGAAACTTTCGAAGACAACCATCAGGCTGTTTGATTCAAGAGATGCCAGATGGATGGTCTAATGTATGTGTGTGTTTGTTAATTAAGTAGACAAGATTCTCAGTTTAAATTAGCATGGTAGAGAAAAGCTTAAACAATATAATGGAGTTCCTTTTCATATGCTAGGTTATATGGGTGGAACATGTGGAAGTAGACAATTCACTTGTTCACAATATGTTGGAGCCGCTGGTCAGTTCTGGTTTTGCATTTTGCGCAAAGCGTTGGGTTGCTATGTTGATTCGACAATGTCAATGGCTGGAAACTACAATGGCTAGAAGGACTAGTTTTTCAACTGATGGAGGTATAATTAAATTCAAATTAATTTGTTCCTTGCAGCTTGATAAATTAAGTAACTGAGATGATCTTTCCCTTTGATAAGGGTTTATATCGCAACAGGGAAGGAGAAGCCTGTTAAAGCTTTCGGAGAGGATGGTGAGAAGCTTCTTTAGTGAAAATATCAGTGCTTGTTCTGAAAACAAATGGATGTCACTACCATGGCCAACATCAGGTGCTGAAAATACAAGGATCTCAATGAAGAGTAGCACAGGTGACCCTGGAAGGCCTCCAGGTACTACAATAGTGTTTGCTACTTCCATATACCATCCATTCTCGAGAAAAAAAGTATTCAGTTTTCTACGGGATGAGAAATGTCGAAGCGAGGTATGTACAGTACTTAACTTTGAATCAATGGCGGTTTGGAAAAATGAGCATAAGTCATGTGAAAACTAGGAGTAGTTGAGTTTTGTAATTTGAAAAATTACTGTGCAATGGTAACACCATGTGACATAATAATCTCTAAAATCTTAGGCTCTAAATTCTAACACGTATATGTAAATAGCATTCATTTTTAACCTATACATAATCTTTCCATATATAAACGTCTATTCCAAAGAGATCATCATTCCAATGTACTTACTTGTGTATAATACAGTGGTGGGATATGCTTGCATTTCAACATGAATTCCATGAATATGCCTATTTCACTATTGGAGAAAATCCGGGAAATCGTGTCTCCATATTGCGATCCATGAATGTGAGTTGCATGTACCCTGTTTTTTTGTTTCATTTTCCCTTTTGAAGATTCAACATATTGTAAGCCTGACTTCAACTTGTGTTAACACAACTGCTTGATTTAATTTGTAGGACAAAACGAACGAGGTAGAAATATTTTACTTGCAAGCCAGTTATACAGACTCAATGGAGTCATATGTTGTTTATGCACCGATAGACGCATATGCCATGACCGACCTCATCAATGGTGGAAACACAGATTATGTTGCTATCTTGCCCTCAGGGTTTTCTATCCTTCCTGACAAGCCAATGCACCAGGACGAAACTGGAGGAAGTCTTTTGACTATTGCCTTCCACATCGCTCTTGGAGCATCAACTGAAGAACATATGTCTCCTCATCAACATCTCAACGTTGTACATAGAATTCTTGAAACAACCGTGAGTTCAATCAAGGAGGGTTTAGAATTTATGATCTAGAAGTCGATTAAGCCAGTAAGTTATTCATCTGGTGCAGTTATAAATTTGCCACCAGTGCCTAAGGTCATGTGCATGGTAGAAATTTGAAAAACCTTCCAATGCTATGTGCTTGTATATAGTCGAATCTACTGTATATTACCCATTTTAGTGGTTTTCTGACTGATTCCTCAAGGTCATGCTCGGTTCTTAGAAATTGATTGTCCAGTGAAAACTAGAATTTTTTAGTTTGATGCATACATAGATACTCACTAAGATAACTTCATAGCTAATAAAGACTGACATTATTTATATTATATTTATGGACACATCGATCTCCCATGTCGCTATTAGAGATGTTGTCCACAATGTAATTCACAATTATGGTGGCTTACTATGATTTCAATTGCGACAATAAACTTATTATTTAGCTCTTGGAAAGTGGAAGTTGCACAACTAATATATCATTCCAATCTTTGCAAATTCCTCTATAACCATAACCAGCTAATAAAAAATAATGGGAAGAGATACTAAATAAGAAAAATGGGGGACAAGGGCTAGCATTACTATTCAAACTCTTTTGGATTTGCTTGATTGGAAAATGGAGTGGAAGTATATGTTATACAAACAATTTGGGATGGGGGATTGGTGGGGGAAGAGGGATGTTGAAGAAATGGTATACAAAATGAAAGCTTAAAACTAAAACTTCAAAATAATTATGAGTAGGTTTTTCTTCTTCATGTTTTTGTTTCGTAAATTATCTTCTTTTCTCGCTCTCCTTTCTATCACCCTCTATCCACCATCCTTTTTCCGTCTTTTCTCTTATTTATACACTTTCGATTTCTCTAGCAGAAAAAACCAATTTTTTAAAAAATGGTTATGTTCTTACTTTCCAATGTATCAAGGAAAACTTATCTATTCTGTGATTTTTGTATTGCAAATTTGCAAAGAAATTTAACACCCAAAAAAAAAAAAAAGTAACTAGACCTAAAAGTTTTGGGACTGTCCAAATTAGATAACTTGTTCACTATGGAGGGCCAAATTTATTCCATTTTAAACAACTAATTAATTATTTATCCAAGTAAATTAGGTCTCACGAGATTCGTCGCCTTTTCTGCTTAGACTATCACTTGACCACATTCATTTTGATCCCAAGGCCCGCACTCTCATAAGAGTGACATCACACTCTTGCTTCAAACCTTTAACCAATCATAGAACAGCATTCAGCCACATCGCTTTTCACTGGGTTTTTTTTTGGGAAACTGGGTTACTACTATAAGTACCTTCCAAGTTTCTTTCTCCTGGCAGTGTCCGAAGAAGTCCTGCACCTTCCAAACCCTTGCCCTAAACCTCCTTGAAATCCCCGACACACACCTCCAGTTTCACACTCACTTATCATCTCCAAGTACTACATTATCCTCTGCCCTAGTCAATTCTTGCATATATTTCAGACCAACTTTACAAAGTAAATTTCTATGTTTGCGAGTTTAATTTTTTTCAGATCTAAAATCCTTAATTATAATGTGACATGGTGTTTTGGTGTGCATATGTTTTCAGCTGAAAATGGCTGGAAGAAGGAAGACCAAGCGCAGTCGTACTTCGAGCAGTGGAGTTGATGACCATCTCAAGAACGTGAATGATTCTGAGAATTTTGTAGGACCAACAACTAATGATCCTGAGATCCAAAGGGTTTTCAAGTAAGTTTCTTTGTATATATATATGGACACATGCATTGCCTGTCTTTCTCTTGATGATCACTTCTCTAAGACGTATAGTGTGAAGTTTCAGTCGATGTCGTCATCATTGTAATGGCTTTCCCGTTTTTGTTTTGGTTTTCGTTTGGGTTTTTTCAGATTAATGGAAGTGTGTGCACGATCAGCTGGGAAGATGACTAAGGTAGAGGGTTACTGCGAATCCGGGTTAGATCTATGGGTCGATTTAAAGGTAATCAAGAAAAATGTAATGGGGATTGTGACTGAACAGAAATACATGTTTTTTCATATATTTGTGGGCAGTATTTGTGTATCTTCTTTCTGTTTTTTTGTATGGGATTATCGGATGTGAAGAATGTGGCAAATCTGAAAGTATCATCTTGATCTACTTTGAATTTGTGCCATGTTAATCTCACTCTTACTTCTCATGGATTTTGAGTTTCATTTTACTTTAAATTTTTTATTTATTTATATTTTTATAAAACTCGGTATCTTCTTCCTTTTGGCTAATTTTCAGATAGATAGCAATCCAGAAAATGATTTAGATCATAGCAACTTGCCTCAACCCATTGCGTCCCCTCAAGGCTCTTCAACAAGTGTGCAACTCTCAGATTTGGGGCCACAACCAATTCTTGGAAGCAGTTTTGATACTGATGAAAGAGGCAGTGATCTACTCATGTCAGCCTCTCCAGATGCTGATGTGAGCAAAATCAAAATCAGCGAACGAGCTTCTGATGCGATGGAAGAGCTTATAAGCTTGGCTTTGGCTCAAGAGCCCCTTTGGCAAGTTGACAAGGAAAACAATACTGAAATGCTAAGTGATGTCGAGTATATGAAAATGGTTAAGGTGAGAGAATGTCAATCGCCCCCAACCTTGGAAGTTGACAACTCTCATGAACTTGAACCAGTTCTTGCAGTTAGTTCTGAATCTTCACGAGCAGTTGAGTACTTCGAAACGAGTCCTATCAGCATTATTGAACTTTTGATGGATTTGGTAGGTTCTCTTTTTATTAAACTTATTTAGTCTTTTTCTATGAAACACGTTTGATTGCTTATATTTTGATTGATAATCAGGAGCAATGGTCACTTGCGTTTTCCAATATTGTCTCTAAAGCAACGCTAGTGGGAGTTTTGGCATCAACAGGAGTGGAAAGACACTACGATGGAACTCTCCAACTGGTAATATATATAAATTTAATGGGAAACCTATGCTTCATCCAACTATAAATTTTGTGTATATGCTTCATCCTCCTATCATGAGATAATTATGAAACATTAGCTTCAGATGTAAGATAACTTTTCAGTGAAATTAATCCTACTTAGGGTTATTTAAGAGACTTGGTTGACATAATTTATAAAAGAATAAATTGTTCTTAAATGTTAACAAAATAGTCATTTCTCTTGTTGCTTTGCTAGTAATTAACACTTTCTAGGAACTACACTTTGTTGAATGTAGTCCATCCAAACTGGTTTCATTTCCTTATTTGGTAGTGCCATAATTAATTTTCGACTGTAATATGTTGGTAACCATTCGACAAAGTGCATTAGAGTTCTGCTAAACGCAGTTGCCCACGCGTGGCGACTACGCACAATTTGGTGTGGGATCCACTGTGAGTGAGTCCCAGACTAATTATGGCTGACACTAGCATTAATTCTTCTTATAATAAGCATCGTACCATAAAGTTAATTCTCAGGTTATTGTTGTTTCTAGATGACAGCTGAGTTTCATGCCCCATCACCACTTGTTCCAACAAGAGAAAGTTCTTTTGCAAGGTATTGTAAAAAGCTAGGCAGTGGCTTGTGGGGAGTTGTTGATGTGTCCCCGGAAACGTTGCCCCAATTTCCATCAAGAAACTTTCGAAGACGACCATCAGGCTGTTTGATTGAAGAAATGCCAAATGGATGCTCTAAGGTTACTAGATATACTTATGTTAATTAGCATGGTTGAGAAAAGCATAGTTAATTAATTATCAATAACTAATGCAATTAATTTTTCATATGCTAGGTTATATGGGTGGAACATGTGGTGGTGGATAACAGACTGGTTCATCATTTTTTTCAGCCGCTGGTCACTTCTGGTTTTGCATTCTGTGCAAAGCGTTGGGTTAACACTTTAATTCAGCATTTTCAATGGTCTGCAACTGTAAGGGCTCCAAACAGTCCTACCGATCGTGGCGGTAATTAATTAATTAAATCGCAATTAATTTGTTTCATGCATCTTGATAAAATCAAGTGAACTATATTTGAAAATTTTCTTTTGATTACATGGATCGACTTGGATTTAGATGCACTAATCAAATAGCTAAGCTTTTCCCCCTGATTTTGATTAGTGATTATAGCACAACCCCAAAGAACATTCTTCTTGAAGTTTTCGGAGAGAATGGTAAGACGCTTTTTCATGGACATCAGTGCTTCAAGAGAGAACAAATGGATGCCATTTCCAGTGTCGGGTGCTGATATAATGATATCGACAAAGAGTAGCACAGATGACCATGGAAAGATTCTAGGTACCACAACAGTGTTCGCTACTTCCGTCCACCTTCCAGCCCCAAGTAAACAAGTATTTAGTTTACTTCGTGATGTCAAATTTCGGAGACAGGTATGTTTTCTGAATTTTGAATATGCAATGTTTTCTTAAAAAAAAAGAAAAAAAGAGAAAAAAATTGAAGCAAGCATGCAAGTTGCTCTTAAAGCGCACGTAAAGATTACGTTGGTGCCTAGGATTAGATTGGATAACTCATAACATTCAAGGTATGCTGAAAGTAATAAATGAAGACTGAGATGAAATTTTTTTCATTCTGTCGGGATTGTAAGGATAAATCTCTTTCATGACTAATCAATCATCTACCTTCAACTTGACAAAATTTGAAAGCTTGATCGACTTCATTTCTTGATTCAACATACCTTGACTTTAGTGGGTTATCCAATCCAATCCAATCCGAGACACATATTTTAACTATAGTCCTTTCATTAACATCTATCAGAAAGAGATCGATCATGTCTTCCATTTAACTTGTGTATATAAAACAGTGGGATATCTATGGACGCAATCATAGATTCGATGAACGTGCTTATATAAGCAATGGTGACAATCCAGAAAATGGGGTTTCTATATTGCGAGCCATTAATGTGAGTTGAAGATAAATACCAGTTTTCTTTCCCTTACCCTTTTAAATACATTTAAGCTTAATATAGAATTGCTTGATTTTATTTGTGTAGGATGAAACAAAGAAGCTTAACGCATTGTACATGCAAGAGAGCTATACAGCATCGACAGGCTCATACATAGTTTATGCTCCCTTTGATTATGAGCATGCCGGGAACAAGTTGATGAAGGATGAATGCACAGACCATATAACTATCTTGCCCTCAGGGTTTTCTATCCTTCCTGACAGATCGATCCACCGGGATGAAACTGGTGGGAGTCTTTTGACCATTGCCTTCCACGTCGTTGCTGAATCACCAACTGATGAACATAAGCCTTCTAATCAACTAGGGCTCCTTATGCACAATATTATTGCAAAGACTGTGATGTCAATCAAGGAGGCCCTAGGATTCTCTATATGATCTACAAAGCAACGACTAAAACTATAAATGATTCAGCACAAGTTTATTGTAAGCACTTGAAATCATTGCAAGACGCCTCCCTTCAAATTGAGGAGGAGCTACTTCCCACAGCAAATGGGATTTTTGACAAGTGTCAAACTTCCATTTGTTTTGAGGAGTTGCTCGTACTCAATTGTAATGGGTGGAGTAAAAGCAAAAGTTGAGTATGCATTAAGAAAATGTAAGGATTTTCAAACAAATTGTATGCACATTTAATTTAACTTCTGAACAGTGTAGAGCATCGAGAGGGAATAACCAACTCTCTAGTGTCTAGAAATTTTCTTGGTGTTTGGATGACAACATTCTGTTTTTATCTTATAAGCAAACATGCTAGCTTGAATGTGTCATTTTCTAGCTGTCTCAAACACCCAAATTTCAAACCATTTTTCTTTTTATTTTTTCTTAGTGCTAGTTTGACATTGTTTATTTGGGGTGATAAGTGATTTTTTAAAAATCTTGAGAAGCCCAACCCGTTTGGTAAACTATGAGAAAATCACTTATTGTTAAAAATTACTGTGAGAGAAAGCTATAAGGAAAATCAGCTAATGAGGTGCTTTCATTTTCTGATTATGCGGAAATCAGTTTCGAAGAGGCGTTGGGTTTAATAATTGTGCGGCAATCATTTTTTGATTATGCATAAAATCAATACCAACAATACTTTTAACAAAAATTTTACCAAACGCCAAACTGCTTTCTCTCACGGCAAATCTGACAACGATTATTTTCACAGCAGAACAATGCCAAACTGGCCATTAATTTGAATTTTATCTTTTAGCTTCCACCCACCTTCCCAAATTTCAAAACCATTTTTCTTTTTCTTTTTCTAGCTTCTCTGCTTGCTTGCTTCTGCCGCCTTTGTTGGGGTTGGGGCGGCCTTGGATGGCTGTGGTGGCAGTGTCACACCCCAATTTTATTATTTTTATTATTTTATATTGGGAGTGTGAGGTAAAAGAAAAACTAAAACTAAAAAAAATTTAAATATCAAGAAACATGAAGATTGAACATAAACTTTTATTTAAACAAAAAAGTAATTTACATTGTAATTTTACAAGCAAAATAACAAGAAAGTAACAAACTTTCAACAAAACATTCAAGACTATCCACAACTCGTTCTTCTTGTTTCCTCGTCACAAACTAAACTTCATATTTAAAACCTGCAATAGATTCAATAAGGGGTGAGCACTACATGCTCAGTAGCCTATGTCTTTATGTGATTAGTGAGATTTATAATATACAATTTATGCAATGCATGAATAAACTTCAATTTTTCCCCAATCCGTTAATCTATATAATAGGGCAAGCAAATCTGTATGTCTCATACCATGCATTTTACTACTGTGATTCCGAATGCCCCATTATATAAACTAACACCCATCTCAATTATCCCATAATTCCCCTTTTGCTAGTCATCTTGTCTACACCATTGATCTCCAAGCCCAAATCACCCAATCGACAGTTATACCGCTGATTTCCTAATCTACTGTGCACACGGGCTCGCCTAAACTTTAATGGTCAGATTCAACTACACAAAAAAACCTTCCCATTACCCTATTTTCCATAATTTTTTTATCAACCCAAGAATTCCAACCACCACTGATAACATATGAACATGTCAATATTAATCAAATTATAATGATATTGACAATATGTTAACACCCAATATCAAGAATAATAATCAAATAATATTACCAAGCATAATATGGTGTTCACAATATTTAATTAAATCAATTTATGTAAAGCTTCCCCAAGGAAAACCCCTACCTCAAATCCAAAGCTATTGTATAACTCCCAGTTGCAAGTTTAAACACTTAAGCTCATCCAAAATCTCACCCCACTTTAGTTCTCACTTTTTTTTTCTTTGTCTACGATTTTTAGGAAACTAATGCAACTTGAAGAACCTATGATACAAGAACTATTAGGTAGTGCTATTTATAGCAAGCTAGAATCGGCAAAGATATAGATGAAAGCTTAATATTGTGCCACATAACTAGCCTATAGGTTGCTAGACTACTTGGGTGGCTTGAAAATAATCTGCCACCCCAAATAGCCTTATGTGTTGGCTTTGTAGAGTGCTTAGTGAGCACTCTCCAATTAAGTTTATATATATATATAAGAATACCTATTGTGCTTACACCTCATGCCAACATATCCCACCTCATGCTTTAATTGGTTTTGAGGACTCCATATTTGCAACACGTCAATCTTTAACAAAAAGCTTAGTAAGCAAACAAAAACCTTCTTAAATGCCTTTGTAAAGTGTTATACCAAAATTCCCTTGGTAAAAGTGTTTTTTCGGACCAAAAAATGCTGTCCGTTGGAAATATGTCACGGGCCTGAAATTTATTTCCGACAAAGGAAATACCCTCGGAAAAAGTCTCGATTGTCGTCGGAAATGTAATTTATTTGGTGGAAAGACTTGGCGCCAACTTTATTAACGACCAAAAGTATGTTTGACGGAAATAGGATGATTATTTCTGAGGGCTTTCTCATTCCGTCGGAACTGTTTGACCATTTTCGAGGGGCTTCTTATTCCGTAGGAATTGCTTGAATATTTCCGAGGGGTTCTCCTTTTGTCTAAATTGTTTGACTACTTTCGAGGAGAAATATGTCTTCTTGGAAAAACGTTTGAATGTCAATTTCCCATTAGAATAAGTTTAAAAAAAATTGATTGATAATGTTGTTAGCTAGGGAAGAAAACAGATTTTTTGAAAGCAAATTTGGTTATCATGTAGACCCAACAAACACTATGCCAATATATATGGTAGTTGGTGGGGGCTGTTCTCCATGTGGGGTTGGTACAGTTTCATTCGCAAGTCTCTACACCAAACAAAACAAAGGCATTATCTGCATATGAAATGAAACCCAAATTAAAAATAAAAATGATATGAAAATTATAATTTGATGCACAAACCAAAGCTCTCTGTAGTGAAATGTGCATGATATGCAGTTCTTATTTGAACCTATCAACTTTTTGGCCCCTCCCCCACAAAAAAGAATAGCCTAGCTAGTTGTCAATTTCCCATTAGAATAAATAATAAAAAAATTGATTGATAATAACCAATCACACTCCAAAATAAATAACTAAAAATAGCCAATTCAAAAAAAATAAGCAATCACAATTACATGACAACTCATCCCATAGTTGTAAGTTGAACACATCCATTCTTCAATCAATTTCATTGTCTTCAACATCATTTTGGATGACATGCATGCTTTGAATTTGAGTCTCTGCTTCTTAGTATGGCTCAATCTCATCATTAGTCGTCTCATAAGCATTTCTTGGATTTGTTTCCGCGACAAAACACCAAATTTTATTTTTAACCCCCTTCACTTAAAAAACTTGGGTTGCTTGGCTTACTAGTACGAATGACTCTTGAGTATTTAGCTTGCGTGTTGTATTAACAGTGATTATTCCATAACGATCTATCTTGTAACCTATTCCTTTTCGTGCCATGTCATACCAATCACAATTGAACAATACAACTCTATTTCCTTTTGTGTAACAAAGCTCAACAATATCTACTAAGGTTCCATACCAAGGCACATCGTCAATCTGATTCTCCCCCTTAACCATAACTCCACTTTTTGTGGTTTTTTATTCTCATCACGCTGCAATGTATGAAATCTAAAACCACTAATATAATAACCAGGATAATAAGTTACTTGCCTTTCAGGACCTCGAGCCAAAGAAAGCATTTGCTTACTAACTTTACCATCGTTGTATAGTTATGTGACCTGCATAGAAAGGAAAAAATATTTTTAAATAAACATATATGACAGTCAATAATTTTTCGAATACAATATTATTCATACCCTTTTAGAAATCCAGTTTGAAAATTGAAGCCTATGTGACTCCTCCACATTATCAACACTAGACTGGATTAGAATGTTCTTATGTTCTCTGCATACATAACAAATGATTATATTCAAATTAATATAGTGACATATTACATCTAAATCCAGGAGAAGAAATTGAAAACATGGACTCCTTGGATATAGCAAATGCAGATCTGTTGACAATCAAATAAGTAATTACGACCACATATACGGTTGGAAATAAATATGTAGGGTCGTTTTAAAAATCTATTTTCGATAGAAATTTAAGCAATAGCTACGAAGCATGGGTGTCGGAAATACATTATTTCAACGGAATGGTCGGAAATGAAGTATTTGCAACCGGGCTTTTAGCAACGACTGCCGACGGGCTTTTAGCGACGACTGCCGACGGACTTTTGCCGTCGAAAAAAGATATTTGCGATGGCAAAAGGCCTTTTGCAACGACAAAATGCCCTCTAAAAGGGCTTCTGTTTTGTAGTGAGAAAGCTTAGTAAGCAAACAAAAACCTTTCTAAATGCTTTTGCAAAGTTTGTTATATATATATATATATATATATATATAGAGTTTTTCTCTAATGCGGACGTCCGCATTTTGTTAAACTACGGGTGTCCCCTTTGCCACTTGTTTTTTTTTCCCGAAGG
>NW_007362502.1:690348-707558 GCF_000346735.1 Prunus mume
TTTGAAATTCATCCGAAATTTGAACCCAAATTTATCTGAAATTTGAATTTTGAAATTCATCCGAAATTTGAACCCAAATTTATCTGAAATTTGATTTTTGAAATTCATCCGAAATTTGAATTTTGAAATTCATTCGAAATTTGAACCCAAAAATTTATCTGAAATTTGAATTTTGAAATTCATCCGAAATTTGAACCAAAAAATCTTATCCCGAAATTTTATCCGATTATGAATAGTCTTGACACGTAGGAACCCGTAAATCTTATCCGAAAATATTATCCAAATTAATTATTGAGGTAAAAAAAATTGTGAATAAAACAAAAAAAATGAATAGTAACTGCCCTTAGCAAGGGCAACGGGTGGAAACTCAAAATTCGGATTTTGCAAGGGCAACTACTATTCACGTGAATAGTAGCTGCTCTAGCTCCCCCCCTTGCCATGGCTAAGGGCAAATGGGTGGAGTTGCTTTTAAAGATGTGGTGGCTAGTTGGGGGGCAGAGGAGGGAACTGTTCTTGAGTGTTGGTTGGTTGGAGAGGGGGATGCAGGTTTGGACCAAAACACCCCTTAATAGATAACAAAAGTTAGAATAATTTGATGAAAATTAGAATTGTTATTGAATTGCTACAATTATAAAAGAGTGGTGATTTCCCCACTCCTTTTTCTCCTATTTTATCCACTTACACTCCTTTTTTATAACTAAAAAAGGAGTAAATAAAATAGGAGTGAAGAAAACATTGCCCTTATAAAACTACAATGGCAAAATTGACGGAATTGAAATTACATGGTCAAAAGTGGTTGAAGTGTCAAACTACAAGAACCAAAAGTGACTTTTAGAATTTGAAATATATTTCAGTTTTTAGTTTTCGTTTTCACTTTTCCTATCATCTCTTCTCAATCCTATCTCGACGATCATTCTCTCTCTTTTTCTTCTATGTCCTAGTAAAAAAAATTAAAATGATTATCAAATATGGATTATGTTTTTTTTTCTTTTCAAAAGTTGAGAAATTTATTACATCTTTTTTTTTTCCTCTCCCTTTTCTCTCGACCATTCTTCTCCTTTCTTTTTCTTTTTGGACAGAGACCATTCTTCCTTCTTCTTCGTCTCTCTTCTCTGCAAGTCCTTTTTTTATCGAAGTTTTTGGTCAAAAGTGTAAGCTTTTCCATCTCACACCTTTCTCTCCATCCATCCATCTCTTAAATTATATCAAGATCTGGGGGCTTGGGATGTCGGCGGCCTTGAGTTGGTATTTGGGTTCGGCGATGACGCTTGGGACGTCGAGGCTACATCCACCCCTCTCTCTTTGCTCTATGGATGTGAATAGTGGGATTGTAATATTGGGTTGTGTTTTGGTGGGGAAGGAAGTTGGGGGTTTGGTTTTCTTTTGCTGGAGGAGATAACTGGTGGGAAATCTTGGTGTTAGATTTTTTGTGGCTGTGGAGATGACAAAGTGTGGAGCTAAGGTTGGGGTTTTTTTTGCTAGGAGGGGAAGAAGATCTTCTGGGTCTATAAAATAGGGAGGTGGGTTGGTGGGGTTTTGGGTTGAGATGGTAGTTTTTTTTCATTAGCAGCCGCCGCACCCTTTTTTTTTCCCTCTCTCTCTTCCATGGCTCCTCTATCTCTTCTTCCTCCTTTCTCCTTATTCTCGTCTTGTTTTTTTTGGTATTGGGTCTGGATTTCTTGGTCTAGTTTTAAATTTAATTCTTGGTACTGTGTTTGTAAATCTAACCCGTTGTCTGGTTTGGGCTCGATCTGTGTTTTGTCTCTTACAAATCTTTCATTTGAATGATTTTTGCTTAGTGACTCATGTTTTTTGTTTGACTGGTTGTAGAAATAAAATGTATGGTGGCAGATTGAATCTGTTTAGAAGGTAATTTAATAAGATTTCTTGTTCGTCTAATGAATTCACTATCTTTGCCAAAATCATAAATTTCTTTGGTTTTTTAGTGGGTATTTTGTGTTTCTTTATTTTGAGGATTTATTTGTGTTTTATGTTTATGTAGGGCAGATGCGGTTAATAGATGCTCTCAGGGGAAGAGGCATGCCTTCCATGTATTCATGGTCTTGTAAGAGGTGAATTTCCAGAATCCATGGTCGGAAAAAAATCTTCTTGGGGAGGTAAGAGTGACCGTTTAGCTGTTAGATTGTTACTCATTCTGTTTATGAATTAGTGTAGAGATAATCAAGCTATAAAAGCTCAGAGTCTCACTTCTAAATTGTAAATTGTAACATTGAAGAAATTCAGAGAAAACTTTGTTCGATTCTCTCTGTTTGTGTGCTTACTTGTCTTTCATTTGTATCTTTCTCTTTGGTTATTAATTAGACTAATTGAATAATGCTAATTAAAATTACACAAAACCCAAAATAATGGAAATATCATTGCTTTCAACTAATAGAATAAGTGGCTCCAGTTTTTATCTATAACCCACCAACAAACCAACGGAAGGGTTTAGTTGCTATGGCATAAGTCTATATCATTGTTAGGTCTTAGAAATCATTCCCACCAAAGCTAAGATTAGTTTCTTAAGCCCTTAAGCCACCCCAACACTAACAACCAACATGGTTTTAGTAACTGTATAGTTGATAAGGCCTTTAGCCATCATTTTAGTTGGTTAGTGGGCTTAATACTTAGAAACAAAATGGTGACTATAGCTCAATATTGTAGTAGTGCATGAATTGCCTGTCTTTCTCTTGATGATCACTTCTCTAGGTATCTTGTGAAGTTTTAGTTGATGTCGTCGTCATTCTAATGGCTTTCGCGGTTTTTGTTTTGGTTTTGGTTTTTTCAGAGTAATGGAAGTGTGTGCACGATCAGCTGGGAAGATTACTAAGGTAGAGGGTTACTGTGAATCCGGGTTAGATCTATGGGTCGATTTAAAGGTAATCAAGAAAAATGTAATGGGGATTGTGACTGAACAGAATTACAAGTTTTTTCATATATTTGTGGGCAATATTTGTACATCTTCTTTCGTTTTGTTTTTTTGCTGGGATTATCGGATGTGAAGAATGTGGAAACTATTATAGTATCATCTTGATCTACTTTGAATTTGTGTCATGTTAACCTCACTCTTACTTCTCATGGATTTTGAGTTTCATTTGACATTAATTATTTTTTTATTTATATTTTTATAAAACTCAATATCCTCTTCCTTTTGGCTAATTTTCAGATAGATAGCAATCCAGAAAATGATTTAGATCATAGTGACTTGCCTCAACCCACTGCATCCCCTCAAGGCTTTTCAACAAGAGTGCAACTCACAGATTTGGGGTCACAACCAATTCTTGGAAGCAATTTTGATACCGATGAAAGAGGCAGTGGCCTACTCATGTCAGCCTCTCCAGATGCTGATGTGAGCACAATCAAAATCAGCGAACGAGCTTCTAACGCAATGGAAGAGCTTTCAAGCATGGCTTTTGCTCAAGAGCCTCTTTGGCAAGTTGACATGGCAAGCCATACTGAAATGCTAAGTGATGTTGAGTATATGAGAGTGGTTAAGGTGAGAGAATGTCAATCGCCCCCAAGCTTGGACGTTGACAACTCTCATGAACTTGAACCAGTTCTTGCAGTTTGTTCTGAATCTTCACGAGCAGTTGAGTACTTCGAAACGAGGCCTATCAGCATTATTGAACTTTTGATGGATTTGGTAGGTTCTCTTTTGATTAAACTTATTTAGTGTTTTTCTATGAAACAAGTTTGAAAAAGAAAGAAAAAAAGGTTTTTACCATATAAGGACAAATAGGCGGTAACCAAGCCAAAATGGTTCAGCCCCTCAAAAATTGGACAAACCAGTCCAGTGACATAAGAGTTATTTCATGTAACTTTCGGACGGTGACTGGACCGGTTTGTCCAATTTTGGAGGGACTGGACCATTTTAACATTTTGTCTTGTGTGAAGGACTTTTTTTTTAATCATTTTCTATAAAAAAAAAACGTGAGATATTATCAATTGATTGCTTATATTTTGATTGATAATCAGGAGCAATGGTCACTTGCTTTTTCCAATATTGTCTCTAAAGCAACGCTAGTGGGAGTTTTGGCATCGACAGGAGTGGAAAGACACTATGATGGAACTCTCCAACTGGTAATATATATAAATAGGAACCTATGTTTCATCCAACTATAAATGTTGTGTATTTGCTTCATCCTCCTATCATGAGATAATTATGACAAAGTGCATTATAGTTTTGCTAAGTGCAGTTGTCCACGCGTGGCGACTACACACAATTTGATGTGGGATCCACAGTGAGTCCCACACTAATTATGGCTGACACTAGCATTAATTCTTCTTATAATAACCATCGTACCGTAAAGTTAATTCTCAGGTTATTGTTGTTTCCAGATGACAGCTGAGTTTCATGCCCCATCACCACTTGTTCCAACAAGAGAGAGTTCTTTTGCAAGGTATTGTAAAAAGCTAGGCTGTGGCTTGTGGGGAGTTGTTGATGTGTCCCCGGAAACGTTGCTCCAATTTCCATCAAGAAACTTTCGAAGACGACCATCAGGCTGTTTGATTGAAGAAATGCCAAATGGATGCTCTAAGGTTACTAGACATACTTATGTTAATTAGCATGGTTGAGAAAAACATAGTTAATTAATTGTCAATAGCTAACGCAATTAATTTTTGTTCATATGCTAGGTTATATGGGTGGAACATGTGGTGGTGGATAACAGACTGGTTCATCATTTTTTTCAGCCGCTGGTCACTTCTGGTTTTGCATTCTGTGCAAAGCGTTGGGTTAACACTTTAATTCAGCATTTTCAATGGTCTGCAACTGTAAGGGTTCCAAACAGTCCTACTGATCGTGGCGGTAATTAATTAATTAAATCCCAATTAATTTGTTTCATCCATCTTGATAAAATCAAGTGAACTATATTTGAAAATTTTCTTTTGATTACGTGGATCGACTTGGATTTAGATGCCCTAATTAAATAGCTAAGCTTTTTCCCCTTATTTTTTTGATTAGTGATTATACCACAACCGCAAAGAACATTCTTCTTGAAGTTTTCGGCGAGAATGGTAAAAAGCTTTTTCATGGACATCGGTGCTTCAAGAGAGAACAAATGGATGCCATTTCCAATGTCGGGTGCTGATATAATGATATCGACAAAGAGTAGCACAGATGACCATGGGAAGATTCTAGGTACAACAGTGTTCGCTACTTCTGTCCACCTTCCAGCCCCAAGTAAACAAGTTTTTAGTTTACTTCGTGATGTCAAATTTCGGAGACAGGTATGTGTTCAGAATTTTGAATATGCAATGTTTTCTTTAAAAAGAAAAAAAAAAAAAAAAAAGGGGCATGCAAGTAGCTCTTAAAGCGTACATAAAGTTACGTTGGTGCCTAGTATTAGATTGGATAACGCATAACATTCTAGGTATGCTGAAGTGATAAATGAAGGCTGAGATGAAAGTTTTTTCATTCTTCTGGGATTGTAAGGATAAATCTCATTCATGACTAATCAATCTTACCTTCAACTTGACAAAATTTGAAGGTTTGCCTTCATAATTTCTTCATTCAACGTACCTTGACTTTAGTGGGTTATCCAATCCAATCCAATCCTAGGCACATATTTTAACTATAATCCTTTCATTAACATCTATCAGAAAGAGATCGATCATGTCTTCGATTTAACTTGTGTATATAAAACAGTGGGATATCTATGGACGCAATCATAGATTCGATGAACATGCTTATATAAGCAATGGTGACAGTCCAGAAAATGGGGTTTCTATATTGCGAGCCATTAATGTGAGTTGCAGATAAATTCTAGGTTTTTTCCCCCTTCCCCTTCTAAATGCATTTAAGCTTAATATAGAATTGCTTGATTTTATATGTATAGGATGAAACAAAGAAGATCAAGGCATTGTACATGCAAGAGAGCTATGCAGCCTCGACAGGCTCATACATAGTTTATGCTCCCTTTGATTATAAGCATGCCGAGAATAAGTTGATGAAGGATGAATGGCCAGACCACATACCTATCTTGCCCTCAGGGTTTTCTATCCTTCCTGACGGACCGATCCTCCGGGGCGAAACTGGTGGAAGTCTTTTGACCATTGCCTTCCATGTCGTTGCTAAATCGCCAACTGATGAACATGAGCCTTCTAATCAGCTAGGGTTCCTTATGCACAATATTATTGCAAACACTGTGATGTCAATCAAGGAGGCCCTAGGATTCTCCATATGATGTACAAAGCAACTACTAAAACTACAAATGATTCTGCACAAGTTTATTGTAAGCACTTGAAATCATTGCAAGACGAGGCTCCTTCAAACTGAGGAGGAGCTCCTCTCCACAGCAAATGGGATTTTGACATGTGTCAAAACTCCATCTGTTTTGAGGAGCACCCCCTCAATTTTAATGGGTGGAGGTAAAGCAAATGTTGAGTATGCTTTAAGAAAATATAAGGATTTTCAAACAAATTGTATGAGCAATTAACTCCAAAAGTTAATTTAACTGAGTCAGTTAACCAGTTTTGTCCTATTAGTTTATGTAATGACTCTTATAAACTGATTACAAAAATCTTAATCAATAGGCTGAGACCTGTTCTCTTAAATTGTATTTCCAAGAATGAAGAAGCCTTTGCTTCGGGAAGATCAATCTCTGACATTATTCATATTGCCCATTTGTATTTTCATAATTTTAAGAGGAAGATGGGTTCTAGAGGAGCTATGGCTATTAAACTTGATTTAGAAAAGGCCTATGACTTCTCTTTTGAGGTCGGAATCAAGTTTCATTGATAGAATGACAATGTCAATTATAAGATAGTGGAACTCATAACAATGAGTCCAAACAAATGCAACAGTTAAAGCTGACTAGAAATAAAACCCGAACATGCATAAAGTCTACAATAGGCATAAAGTCATAGTCCAAAATTGACATAAAGCTACAAACACCACCGAACGCCAAAATGCTGCTGCCGCTGCTTCTGTGAAAACCGAGACCTCTCCACCAGGACTAATGATGAGTGAAAGAACTGCAAACACACCAAAACACACAAAACAAATACAAAAACTACAAATATGAAATCCCTCGCAATACATAAACTGACCATCAAAGACTCAATAACTCCTACAAAAACGAAACCACCAAAGCACCAAGAGGGAAACAATAGCCAATCCAAGAACAAATCGAGGAAAACACTTCCCAAAGCCAAAGAAACCAACATCCTAAGCAAGGAAGGAGGTCGTAACAACCCAAGAATGGAAGAAGGTGGTGCAAGCACCCGAGCAAGAGCTCTACACATCTTCTGAAAGGGACACGAAAAATTGTGTTTGGGATTAGTCGCTGCAGCCCATGAAGGTCGATAGATCCAAGAGGGAGATAGAGTCCTCGAAGAAGCCATATAAGGAGGGAGGAATTTAAAGGGAGCTGGGAAATTAAAAATAAAAAGAAAGAAAGATAACAGAGATGGAATGAAGAGGAAGATGGAAATTGAAAGGGGTACCCAGGGGGTAGGGAAGGAGGGGTAGTGGCCACCTCCTCCCTTGCTGCGTTGAAAGACTAAGGGTTTGAGAGAGGGTGCGGCGCTAGGGTTTTGTCACTCTTGGCCTATGACCTCCTTGACTGGGGTTACATTAGATGTTGCCTCACTCAATTTGGTTTCAATAATGCTTGGTGTGATCGAGTTATAAATTGTATTACTAGCACTTCCTTCTCTATTATGATTAACGGCTCTTATCATGGTCATTTTAAAGCTTCTTGAGGTATAAGGCAATTTATCTTATGCATGGAACCGTTTATTAGACACTTTAACAATCTTGCCATGTCTCCCATGAAACATGTTGGTTTTTATCCCCTAGTGATTTTCGAATTTCTAATCTAGTTTTTGCAGATGACTGTCTTATTTTTGCGAGAGCTACTTGAAGGCTGCAAATAACATTAACAATTTACTCGAAAATTTCTCTAGAGTCTCAGGGCAAAAAATTAACTTATATAAATCCACGATTTATTTCTTTGCTAATGTTCCTACTAGAGCAAGACTATCCTTTCTAACTGTTCACCCCTTCCAAAGTTCCCCACTGCCTTGGAAACCATTGACTGGTCAACAAGACAGCTTTCTTTAGGGTATGAGCGTGCCACTGCTAGTGGTGAAGACTCTAGCAGACTTCTTCTAGAAAATAGATAGCTTGCGCCCCAAGTTACTGATTTCTAAAACAAACGATTGTGAATTTGGGTGATGAATACCTCTCAAGTAAGTTCTTTTCATGCCTCAGGCTGGTGAGGACTTTCATAATTTATCTCAGTATAAAAACAGTTGTTCTGGCCAGAATAATTGATAAAAATTGGATTGTTTTAGGCAGAACTGCCCTTTACAAAACTATGGACATACATATCAACGCTAGAAAGATTAAAAGACAATTAGGACTCCATTTCTGCCTGGACAGAGGGCTCTGATCCGAGCTAGACTGGATATGTCTGGGCTGGACTGAACTGTTAACAACTTCAACTGTTAAGCTTCAGCTGTAAATCGATACCAAAGTTCAATTTTGGCAGAGCTTTGATCTACTTCAAGCTTTGCGAGGCTTTTGAGTGGACAGAACTGCGGCTTCTTCAATTCTGAAGGGGCAGAAGTGGTTGTTCTTGAGGACTTGATGTACTAAGGACTGCACTGTGAAATTTATTGAGGTTTTCATGTTTTGGGAAAAACTCAAATTCAACCTGTCTTGGCTTTTGCTGAACCAAATTTGTAACGAGAGAAACCTCGTTTTAAATGACTTATTTTCTAAGTATGAACTTTGGGAATTCTGATATAAAGCTGGCTTCTCTTGGAGTTTGAGTGAGCTTTTGGTTGATTCCTTGTTGTTTGTTTGATTGATCAATTGAGTGTGTTTTGTTTTTTATTTTGATTGTGATTGTCGTTGCCCTGTTCACTCTCTCTTGTATTTATATAAAAAAAATGCATAGGGGTAGGGTTTTCTTTCTTTTAAAATAATGGACGGCAAGTCTTCTCAAAGATCTACAAAGAGATATAAGAGAGGGAAGATTTTTAATTAAATTCTGGCAGATAGGCTTTCATCAATCAATCTTAGAGATCACTTCCCTATTTTTAAGAGAAAGCCTAATTCCTTTTCCCAATTTAACTACCCCTTGTGTGATTTCAACCGTGATGGTTAGTTTGATTTCTTCAGTTTGAACAGATCCCCTCTTTCCCGCTTATCTCCTTTCTAAAAACATAGCCTGCGTATCCCTTAAAAGATAGTGCCTCTCTGGAGTGGAAACAATATCTTTGAATATATAAGAGGGATTTTGATCTTTGGCTGGCAGATTTTCAGAGATGTCTCTTCCTAGTTTGCCATCCACTGCCCTTTTCTTTTTAAAATTTCCAATCAACTCTGTGATAGTTGAAATTGTTGACTTCTTCATTTCTGATGGTCACGTGGGTTCTTTGAAAGAATAGGCTTTAATCAAGTCTCAGATATTTCATTTTGATTATGCGCTAGTGGTTTTTTCTTTTTCTTTGCAAAAGGGACTTGGACCCTTTTTTTTTTTTTTTTTTTTTTTTTTATAACTAAAGGGGTTCTTTGATGTTGGGCTGAGGCTTTTACTGTTTTTGGACTGAATGTGTATTTATGGCCCAATTTCAAAGAGGTGTTTGGTGGCTGCCAAAACTGAGATGGGCTTTTATTTCCTTATGTTGAGTATGCCAATTTAGGCCCAAACACTTACCTCCTCCAGATCCAACATTAACTACTTTATGCTGGTATCCTGGCATTCACAACATTGTTTTTTGGAAAGATCCAGACAATGCTAAACTCATATCGTGACCATTGGACTTAGGCACACTATTGAGCGACTGCTCCTGTCGATGTTGCATGGTCTATTCAAGGCCTTTTTGCAGCTGAGCCGAATGCATCTGTTGCTCGTGCAGCTGCCTCTGAGTGTCGTCAGCTTAAAAGAGAGATGTTGTGCTCATGCATCTTCGCCTTGTCCTATCGTAGGAATTCTATTTGAGCAAGAGGTTGGCTTCAGTAGTGCTTTGCCGAGCGGATGTCTCTGGCAATAGCGTGTTGGCAGAGGAGCGGGGCTCGCTCTGATGTTGAGGTCGAAGATATGGCCATCGGGTGCGAGGGATGAAGGTGTATTCATCTTCGCTCAGCAGAGATATGGGTCAATTAGTGACGCTTCCCACAGATGGCGACAATCTGTTGGTGCTCAAAACTAGATGACCAGTAATCGGCCAAACTTAAAGATGAGGTGTGATACCTAACGCACTGATGTGGTACTAGTTAAAGGCCTCTGATGCTAAAGTTAGCCGAAAGAGAGATGAGTTAGCTATTGACAAAGTAAGGGCATGAGTATCAAATACAAATAGCTGTTACCTTGTACCCTGGGAGCAAGATGCTCTATTCATAGAGGTTTTGGGTGTTCTCTTGGTGTGAGGTTTCGATGTGGGACTCGTGGGAGTAGCCTGGGAGGCTACCACGTGTTGTAGCGAATATGCCATTGATGAACCCGAGAGATTCCTGCAAGATACCTTCTGGGAGGCTGAATCGGCAAGGGATGCCAAGTCTATTGTGAGCTTGTGCGATGGGCCAGCCAGCGTGCAATCGGTAGTGGGTGCCGAGGACACCTATCAATTGCGAGGCTAGGCTTGCCAACATGGGCTACTGGGCCTTGCTTGGTGTTAGGTCTTTTCCACGTGTCATGGCATGATAGGCCGGTCAGATATGGTACAAACACAAGTGAGAAGTCATTTGCATAGGTTTCTTTCTCATGTTAACCCTGAGTGTCCCCTGTGCGACAATCAAAGTGAAACTATTAATCAGCTATTTTTTAAGTGCTCTTTTGCTACAAGTATTTGGAGATGTACCTCAATCCTTCATGTAACTCTTCAGCGTGATTTTGATGGGATTACTTGGTTGTCTACCCTTCGAAGTAAATCAATTGGTGACGACTTGAATACTCTCACTAAAGCTTTACTGATTTGCTGGGAAATTTGTGATTCTCGAAACAAATGTGTTTTCCAAAATGTTCCTCTCCATCCTGCGAAGTCCCTAAATGTTGCTGGTCAAATTGGTATGGACTGGTGGAAACAAAATTCCAAATCTTCTTTAAGATTGCAGTGCGTGACTGACATCAAATGGGAGCCTCCTCCCATGGACTGGGTTAAAATTAATTTCGATGGATCTGTTCGCAATATTATGGTTGTTACTGGTTTTATTGTTTGTGATTGGAATGGACATGTGTTGTTAGCAAGTGCTAAAAATATTGGTCAAGCTTCGATAGCTGTTGGTGAGTGTCTTGCCTTGCCCATGCCGTCCATAATGGTTGGCGTAAGGTTTTTGTGGAAGGAGACTCTAAACTCACTATGGACTGCATCAACTAGGCGGTTTCTATTCCTTGGGGTATTATGATGTTAGTTCAAGATATTTGGCTGCCGGCTTCGTTTTGTGAAGAAATTTCTTTTAATCATGTCTTTAGAGAAGCCAATTTTACTGATGATGCTGTAGCTGATTTAGGCCATGACCTTTCTTCGTCTTGTCTTTTGCAGGAGCATGGACTGCTGCTGAATTGTTCGTTTCCTTTTTATTTTGAATTATTTGGGCCTGCGTGTCCTCGTGATTTCATATTATAATTCTCTCTATTAAAAAATAATAATAATAACTCTCTAGTGGTGAAATTTTCTTTGTTGTTCGTTTTAAGAAATGTAAGGATTTAAAAATAAATGAACCAAAATAGCAAAATCAACCCTGTGATTAACAGTGGGGTCAAAAGAGTATATGAACATCGATATTGGTTCATTACAACGGCCATTGTGAGTGCTACCAAGTTCTTCGATGCTTTTATATGCGGGCTTAAATGATGGATTGGACGAGAGACAAGTCTCACAGGGATTATGTGTTAATTAAATCGATAACCTGGATTACGATGGATTACGTCCATGTTAATATCTTACAATCTCAACAAATTGTGCCAATGTCATATACAAAACCCCATTTTAATCTAAAGATTCATGAGGGGATTTTAGTACTTCAACCTATCCACCACGACCACAAAACAATTAATACTCTCACTTTGTGTTAAAATCAGCCGCCATTCATCTTCTTGGAAGAGTATCTGAAAACAAAAAATCATGGAAGGGTGGACCTGCGAGAAGGTGAACGCCAAATTTCATAAGGCATCTATACAAAATATAGCATAATGGTGCATACTTAATTATACACGGCGTATACCAGTCCATAATCCTAGCCAATTCTGGTTCGTGCATACTTTTCTTTTTAAACAAAAAAGAAATAAAAAATCATTTTCAACTAGCAACAGGATGTGATGGTACAGATGAATTGATATATTGATCACAGTTCTTGTCGAAGCTCTGAGAAGAAGTTTAAGTAAATCCTTGTAACTATTTCAGGGTTTTAGTAAAACAGGTTTTGATAAAGGATCCTAACCTTCTTGTCCACCAAGAATATAAAACGGAACATGTGCAATCATCTTCGTTGCACCATCACTCCACTTGACAGTGCCTGGGTTCTGCATTTGTCCATGTGAAGGTCGTGAAGGACCCATTACAGACAAGGAAATTGCAGGTTCGGTCATTAAACCCAAATAATCACGAGCCCGCCGCCAGACCCTCACATCTGATATTCGAGACCGAGCCACCTGGGGATACAAAACAATTTACTAGGCGTGAACTGATGAGGGAATTTTGGCAGCACATTATGCTACAACGGAAATCCACCTCCTCCACTAAAACACATAGAACTTATGTGTAAGAAAATTGTAACGGAAAAACATAGACACTACTCTGATAAGGAAATAGCTAAGCTTATGAGCTTATGGTCAAAACTGAAAGTCAAACCTTGCCCAAGGAAACCCGTGCCCTAGGCAGCAATTCACGATGGTTGGTAGCCAGCTTTGCAATGGCCGTAACAACAAAACATAGAAGCCTTGATTGGGATGACTTTCTGGAAGTTTGGCTATCTGAGCTAAAGACTGACTCCTGTCCGAGGCCTAGACGGCTTCATAAGAAAACAAAAAGAGAAGAAAAATGTCAGCAAACAAGAGGTTGCCATTGCTAGGGACATATATGAGACAAATCAAACAACGGTTTTATCTGTTACCTAGATGCAAGGTTTTCATACAGGAGTAGCTCTAAACCCTCAAAAAGCTCACGAGCTTCATCTTTGTGTGATCCTCCACCCCCACCATGCTCTCCGATGGCCCAACACAATTGTAATGCCAACTCTGTCTATGGAAAAAGAAAAATGTAATACTCTACATTGAACTACGAGACCTACAAACTTCAACAAATGATGAGGTAATCAACTGACCTTTTCAGGGCTGTCATATGCTTCCCCAAGCCTGTCCATTATAGGCTTCTGCAAAGATTGAAATCACATTGTAAACTTTCAATCAAGAACAGTAGAAAATATCTTACAATAACATGTTAGTAGAGTTAGCCATGAGTCTACTACAAGGCACGTATCCAGTATATTTTTCTCAATTTCCATTTTGCCCTTTAAATTTAAACCATATTTAAGGTTTGAACGAAAACCCACAAGAACTGAAATCCATTACTCCCACCTGCTATCTGGTCAAAATTGTGCACCTCATAATTTCTAATTACATAACTTGAGAGCCTGCTGTGTCACCAACAGTTGCTAAAAGATTGAAAAGCAACACAGATAATTGAAATAAATCGAACAATAATAAATGACTGAAGTAAAATTGTTTTTGCGACACTACCTTCAAAAGTGCAATAAAATCTGGAGAGCGCTGAAATGCAGCAAGCATGAATTCTAAAAGCCTCTTACGAACCTATAGACATGCATAAATTCTCATAAATAAGATTCTCCATCTCTTGGAAATCGCATGAGTTACACATACATCATGATGATTCCAAAATGACAAAGGATGATAAGAGAACAGGCATCATGCAATCAGATTTCACAGAAGTTCACAAGAAAAGTTTATGATACATAGCTTTAAAGAATAATTCAAGCTCAAACCATGCATATAATATGAAAATGAGTAAAGAAGAAAAGTATCAACACCCATATATACCAGGGTAGCACCAAACCTTTTTTTTTTTGGGTACACCAAATCAAGGATACTGAATTGTAAGAAACAAGAATGATGCAAATATTCAGTTTCTTGAAACTATAACAGTCTCCAATCATCATTGTCCATCATAAAAAGAGGACCAACTATCTTGGGTGCGTCGTGTGACTGGTGACTCTAGTGCCTCAAGTGTGACAAGATCAAAGAAAATGACATCATTAAGGGCATCATTGTGATACTGGCCAATGATCCTTGCAGAATCAAGTCAAATGAAGTACATCTGATGATTGGTCCATTTCTATGCATCAATAATCATAATATTGTCCACATCTTTCTGTACAGTCTGCTAGGATGCCAAAAGAGCATTGCAACAACCTCAGCACAAGAAAACTTAAAATTTATTTAAATGGATACGCACCTCATATGAATAAATTTTGTCAGGAAATATTGTGGCATTTCGGGACATGAGTAGGGGAATCAATGCACAGACCAAAGCTGGAATAAAATAGAGAAAAAATAACTTATGAGAACAGACAAAAGAAATAAGTTTCAAAAATAAAATCTGTAAACAATAAAATTGATACCAAATTCTAATGAAGAATCAGAGCTATATCTAACATACAATTATTGACATCACGCAATGCTATAGAAAAATACACATCAAGAAACCGTGGTGCCATGCGTAGTATGTGTTTCAGCCTATCAGATTGAGGGGTATTAATTGCAGCCTGTAAAGCCGCAGCCATCCCAGGAGACGTCCAATGGCGTTCCTGAAATACAACATAAATAAAATTTGAGCATATTTTTCTCAAATGTTCAATTCTAAATAAACTTGATGCCATAAAGTAACGGTATCCAGTCAATTATAAAAATGTGCTAAAATCTTGATTCAAATATTTCTGAGTGGTGTACATTAAGAATCATGCTTAAAGGAATCAAATAACAAATAACAAAAAACAAAAGTCCAGTAACAGACCCCGTCAAAGTCTTTACTAAATTCCTTGTGATTACAAAAAAAATAAAATAAATAAAAGAGTTTATGTGATCTCTTGCATCTGCACTCAGTTGAAATGATAAAAAGGACGAATTAAACAAACTGCTTCAAAAATCTGTCCCACTTGCCCATTACACCATTTAAGACAAGGAAAGAAAAGAGAGGATACAAATAAGAGAAATATTCTTTTTCTGTACACTTACAAAAATAAATAATCTACTTTTCGATTGTATCCTAACCAAGTTTATACATTGTGTCACTGCCACTGGCATTAAAACAGCTGTAAGCTGCTGACAGCTGTAAGCTGCTGCAGAATATGCAAATGAACATTAGATTAGAAAGAAAAATCCTTACAGCGATGCCATCATTTTCATCCTTTAGAAGATCGAAAAACAGAGGGTCAGCAACATCAATTGTACTGCTGTCCTCTGATTCAGAATCTCCCCCTCCATCTCCTATTGTTGAACCAGTATATGCCTCATCCATAAGTGCGAGCAGCATCTGAATCAACATAAAAATGGTATGTTTAATAGCAGGATTTCTAAAGTTTCGGATAAACTCATGTAATTAAGTCTCAAAAATAACCTCAGGAGCTGTACTCTTCTGCATTGAGGCTATGCTGTTTCCAACCAGCGACCCTGAGCTCTTTTCTACCTTCTCCAATGCCACCACCAAAACTACAATATAGTTGAGATGAAAAATTATAAATCTCATGCAACTTTAAGAGGAAACTAAGAAAAAGAAATTTATCATAAAGTAAACTCAGCCAAGCCCAGAATGACAGGGCTGCCATGATCAGAAAGTGCTTTATTGTTTGAAAGAAAAAACAAAAAGTTAAATAAGTAAAAAAGACTGTATGACTCTCTGTTCATACAGTTACAAGTTCACAAGTGTATACTGAGTAGGACTAACTGTAGGAGTGCAAACCATCAGCAGCAATAAGACCTCGTGTTTATATGCTAAATGGTGGGACTTTGCAACTGACATTTTGGCTTAATTACTTCAAAATTATTTATGATGGCCAGAACAAATATTTCAAATCAATTTTTTCATAAATGATATCAGAAGGGTGTAGATAAAAGGATCAAAATAAATCCACAAAAAAACAAAAACACATGCAAGACCGAACCAGAGTATAAGCTCTGTAACGTTAAATAAGCCAAGAGATAATGTGCCATCAAAGAAATATGGCGAATACAAAAGATAAATGTGAACTGAATAATCAAACTCACTTGGCAAGTCCACTAAAGATGGAAATAATGGAAGAAATGACCCAGGAGACATCAATCCTGGAAAAACCTTCATAAATGATTTTTCTAATCTGCAGGGAAATTCAAAAAAGATGACAACAATTGGCTTCTCTTTATTTAGAAAATTTATCAAATCAAGTCATCCATTCACTATAAGGCCAAATGGCAATTAGAAATTATAAAAAAAAAAAGAAAAAGAAGAATATTTGTAATGTACATATATTCAATGTGTCTGTGTACAAAGCTAACAATTTGGTCACATGTGATGTGACATGTTTATAAAAAGACAAAAGTATAAATAGAAAAGGCATCTTTGAGCACAAAATCAAATGAGAGGTACCAAAGAACTCACTTTTCCCCATTCCATGCAATCAACTTTAACATCAACGGAAAGAACTGCAGACACATTGTTAAGGTTAGAGATACAGGATGGAGTTATTTCATAACATTCCGTAGGATACTATTACTGCTGATATTGAAAAAGGATCACACAAAAGGAAAAAGAAAAAAAAGGAAAATAGAAGTATAAACTTATAAATGCAATTTGAAATACTTTGACTACAAGGGCACTGATTTTGTTTCAATTCATTTGGTTATTTGATAGGCTTTACCGTTCTGAGAATATTATCAAGAAGCAAGAATTGTCAACTAACCCACGGTTTACATAAAAAATTACAAGCACGATTTAAATTTTTATATTTCATAGCCTTCAAAAGTTGTGTCAAGCATTGTAACTTAGACATGTTTACTAAGTGATTCTTTGTAATTTACATGTTAATGTAAGTGTTTATTGCAGTAGATGCAAAACAACTACACAATTGCGAAGTGCCTCCAACACTTTTGAATAATATGAAAATACAGACTTGAACACTATATTTACTTTTGCTAACAGGTAGATGTCATACTATTTCCTTACAAACAGAAAATGATGTAGGTATCAGTCATACCTGAGGAAGTAAGGTA
>NW_007362503.1:0-10436 GCF_000346735.1 Prunus mume
TGTTGTGTCTTAAGAAGATTGTGTGGTTCTTGAAAGATCCTGACATTCATTGTGATTGCTTATGTTAACTAAAATTGGGGAAGTGATGCTTTAAGACCCCAACAACAATTTCCCAACCTCTACTCGGTACATACCTCCCTCCTCAGTCGCCATCACCATCCACACCAAGCCTGGCTCCAAAATCGCCTCCATCACTGGTCCTTCTCTTTCTCTCTCTATTTTTATATGTATAGGTCTGTGTATTTATAGAATATAATTTTCTATATTTTTGAAAAGAAGATTTCAGTGATGAGGCGTTGGGGGTGCAAATAGACGCGCCTGCAAAGGACGGGAAAGCTAATGCAGCGCTACTTGACTACATCAGCTTGGTTGGTCTTGCTTCTTTTTTTTTTTTTTTGGTTTGAACCACGAGGTGGTCCTGGCTGGGCCCCAACTATGGGTGGCACCTTTAAGCCTTAACCACAACCCAGACTAATCCCCGCTCACACCGGGTCGGCCCGTAAGGGGTAAAGTGCTGGCCAAAGTGGTGACTCCATACGAGAGCAGGGATCGAACCCCTGACTAGGTGATGTTGACATATTATTATATCCCAATTATATTTTTCAAGCTTATTTCTATGTCTAGAAATAACTTAAAATGTCTTATATAACTAATTTATTTTCTTGTATTTATTTAATTTGTGTATATAAAAATTATGGCCCACTCGTATAAACATCAACTCAGCAGTACCCACCCAGAATACGTTAGGGAGAGACTAAATACTATATATACATAATTTTTTTAATGCGAATAATATCTATGTATAGAGAAGGAGAGAGGGAGAGAGGGAGAGAGAGAGACATATACATACAGACATGTTTCCTGCCCACATTCTCATCTAGCTTTGTCCATTCTCATTCAGCCTCCATTTTCACGAGAATATATGGCTATGTTTGAAATAGGAACCTGTAAGCAGTATCATACGCACATCAGTCAGGTAGCGACCTAGTGGCGTTAGAGAGGAGTGAGTGAGAGAGTGTGCATATGCATGTCCAACTATACTTAATAAGCATGCATATATACTTTTCCCAATGGTATAACAATGTTCAGGTTTTACTAGATGATTTTAATCCACACAAAACACAATCTCAATTCCCAATGGTATAACAATGTTAAGGTAAGTACGGCCAATTTGGATACTCCTTTTGGATAGTACAACAATGCATGTGCACACACATATACATGAAAATATACTTCTGTACCCGTCATTTGTTTATAAGTTGGCAAGATAAGGTGGCACAGTAACTTTGTGGCAGGGTTGGCAAAGGATTTGTGACAGAACAGACTCTTGAGAAAGTTCGAAGGGAAGATTAATTTCACTTTAAATGATGGGTACAGAATGAGGCCTATACTTTTGAGGGTCTAATTTGTATTATTATGAGTGAAATGTAGCATAGTTTTCTAACACTATTTCAGCAAGAATATAAAGTTTCATATTGGGCATTCTAAGCCGTGCATCTTACTATAGAAATCCTAAGGCCTCTACACCCATTGCCAAATGGTTTTGAGTTGCATGCACCAAATTTATCAATTTTGTTTTGAGGTCTTAACCCCTCAGTTTATTTGGTCTACTCAACCATTAATGTTTATGATTGGAAACTTCAAATTCTCATTCTTCCCAACTTACAGGTTTTAGGGGTAAAAATAAGGCAGGTTTCTATTGGTTCTGGCTCCAAATCAAGAGACAAGGTTGTTATTGTGGAGGAGATGACTCTACAAAGTGTTTTTGACATCCTGGACAAAGCTTCGAAGTCCACCTAAAAGAGTGAGAGATGAATTTGATCCTTGAATGAGACGTGAAGCTTCATTGTACTGTAGCAGCTAACCGAGTCACTTGTGTTTATTGGAAATTGTCTTGTTGATGTTCCAGGTACTTCAAAACTGGCATTGTTTGCACTGTCTACACACAAATGACTACTTGTTTGTAAATGCATCTTTTAATACACTTATACCACAGCAAGTACATTACATTATATGAATTATGAGTTGTGTTCGTACTTGTATTTCTTGCCCTTGTTACAGATGTTCTATCTTTTCCTTCGTCTCGTAAACAAGCATGAATGCAGTGCCCTTAGCCTCTTATTTCTATAATATTTGGAAACTTAAGTTTCCTCCTGAAATGATAAAATCTAGGTTTTGCATCGTCATTCCTTCGGAAAAAACTTAAAAATTGGGCACGTTTGCTCGTCATCAGTCTATTCTGGGTCTTCGATCGGTAATACTGATCCAGAAAGTCTCTCCTAACTTTTCGTGATTGTACTTTTTCTCAACAGGTAAGGCACATTCTTACGTTCCCCACCTTAGTTAATATAAATTTAGTACATTGGATTTGTTCTTATTGGTCCTCTTTAGCTCCCTTTTATTTTGGAAAAAAAAAATAGTTGAACTGGTGCGAAAAAACAATAACAATCTTCTTGTACAAGAATTGTATGGAAACCACCTAGTCTAGATTGTTTTAATCTAAATGCTGAGGCATGTCTGTATTCTGGTCATGCTGCTACTGATTTGTTATTCGTAACAACTCAAGGATTTTTTTATTTTATATTTTTTTTGGGTAACAAGAGTGGACTCAAGGAATGTTTGAGTAGCACGTTCCATTAGTATACTATAACGTATGCGATGGTTTTGGAACTAGAAGCCATCGGTACGAAGCTAGGACTTCTACAGGCTAAACTGGTCAATAGCCATCTTGAATGAGATTGTAAAGTTTCTTTTGTGATGATGCCTTAGCTGATCTTCTTCCAATTGAGGGCCTACAGTCAGATTCTTAAGAACGCCATCCACTTTTCTGTTAGATTAAGGCCAAATTCGTAATTTTGCTGAAAATTAAGATTAATTCAAATTAGAAGTGGTGTTATGCGACCGCGTCAAGTTCACAAATTCTGGGACCTACCATTAGTGAAAAATTTAGGAGAAAGTTAAACAATCTGACGATAAAGTTCATAAACAATTTGAACAAAAAATTTAATGGAAAATTTGGTGCATCTTTTGTAAACGTAAGTGATGTCAATTTGCTGACTTAATTATAAAATTAATTCTTCAGATCATAATATCAATTCTGAAAATTCATGTTGACAACGAAATCTCAGTCTATCTGGTTAATTATGGAAAATTCTACAGTCCTTTAGTGTATGGGTACACAAAAGGATATGTGCCCTTGGATTGAGACTAGTGGGATATGGACTAATCTACACCTTTGGTGTGGAAAATTGGGAAACCTGGTATTAGAGGTAAAAAGGTGAAAAGGTTTATTAAATATTAAAATATGTTACACTCCAATTGCCAAATGGATTCATATCAATTGCCAAATCAATACTTATCCATTGGCAAATCAATACCCATTAATTGACAATTCGGTACCCATCAATTGCCAATTCGTTTATCCATCAATTGCCATAGTCATTGACATTGTAATTACGGTGCAAAAGTTCGTAAATTCGAACCCAAATTTTATAATCTATAAGATTAAAGATAGGCTTTACAATGTTATGCAACGTCTATATGCTAAATATTTTAATATGATTCCTTAAGGTTGTAAACAAATGGTTTTACAAGCATATGGATAACCTTTACAATGTTATGAAACTCTCAGGTCCCAAAAACTGAAACAAGAATTAATGTTGTCAATCCTAGTTTTTACAAAAACTAAGAACAATTTTACTTTTTTAAGGTCCAACCAAACCTTAATGTTGTAATCGACATCATTTTCATTGTAAATTAGGTTATTACACTATTATGGATTAGAGTAAATCTTATTCTTATAATTACGGTATAAAAGCTCATAAATTCGAACCCAAATCTTGTAATCTACAATATCAAGGATAGACTTTACAATGTGACAGAACATTTAGGTGCCAAACATTGTAATATAAGTCCTTGATATTGTAACCCATGTTATTACAAGATTATGGATAAAATTTAAAATCTTAGAGAACTCTCATGTGCCAAACATTTTAATATGATTCCTTGAGGTTGTAAACCATTGTTTTTACAAGCTTAGGGATAACTTTTACAATTATATGGAACCCTAAGGTCCCAAAAACTGTAAACCGAGTCCTTAATGTTGTAAACCTCTGTTATTACAAGATTATGGATCAAATTTAAAATGTTAGAGAACTCTCATGTGCCAAACATTTTAATATGATTCCTTAAGGTTGTAAACCATTATTTTTACAAGCTTAGGGATAACCTTTACAATCTTATGGAACTTTAAGGTCCCAAAAACAATAACATGAGTCATAATATTGTAAATTCTAGTTTTTACAAGAATAATGAACAATTTTACTTGTCTAAGGTCAAACCAAACCTTAATATTGTCATTGACATCATTTTCATTGTAAATTAGACTATTACAATATTATTTGAGTACTTGACAAACAAGGAGCGTGTAATTGACAACCAGGGAGCATCTAATTGCATACCGATATGCAATTGCATTTTAAGTACAATCTTATAACTTACAAGTTTAGGGATCCAATTTACGACGTTATGGTATTATTATATCAAAACATTGTAACATCCGTCCTGACTGTTGTAAAATTTTGTGTTTACTAGAACAAAGGCCACGTTTTGTAAATTTCAAGTCCTGACCATTGCAAAATCTTGTAAATTGGTACCAAAAACATGTAAGTTACGAGTTTAGGGATTCTCTTTATGACGTTAAGGTACCCCTGCTCCTTAATTTTGTAAACCATTGCTTACTAGAATAATGACCCATTTTACATCCCAAAGGTCCACCATTACCAATTCCTTGTAATGTGGATCCATATCCTTGTAAAATGATGATTACAACATTATGGATTTGGTGAACAATAACGTTGTAATCCAGGAGCAAAACGTTGTAAATTGTTACCAAAAACTTGTAAGTTATGAGTTTAGGGATTCCCTTTACGACGTTATGGTACCCTTAGTCCTTAATCTTGTAAATCATTTTTTACTAGAATAATGACCCATTTTACATCGCTAAGGTACACTATTACCAATTTCTTATAATGTGGATGTCCTTGTAAACAAATGATTTACAATATTATGGATTCGGTGAACCCTAACGTTGTAATCTAGGAGCAAAACCTTGAAAAAACTTGTAAGTTTCGAGTTTAGGGATTTTTTTTTTACAACATTTTGGTACTCTCGTATCCCAAAATTGTAAAATCGGGCCTTAATCTTGTAATCATTTTACTAGAATAAGGCCTCCAATTTACATCCTCATGGTCCGGACTTACCTATTCTTTGTAATTTGGATTCATATCCTCGTAAAATAAGGATTTACAACGTTAAGGATTATGAGAACCCTAATGTTGTAATCGTGGTGCAAAAACTTGTAAATCACTATCCAAATCGTGTAACCTACATATTTATGGATCCTCTTTACAACGTTATGGTACCCTCGTATCCCAAAATTGTAAAATCAGCCCTTAATCTTGTAAATTCTCATTTTACTAGAATAAGAACCTAATTTACATCCTCATGGTCCGCACTTACCAATTCTTTGTAATGTGGATCCATATCCTTGTAACATAAGGATTTACAACATTAAGGATTATGAGAATCCTAATGTTGTAATCGTGGTGCAAAAACCTATAAATCACTACCCAAATCGTGTAACTTACATGTTTATGGACCCTCCTTACAACGTTATGGTACCTTCGTATCCCAAAATTGTAAAATTGGTTCTTAATCTTGTAAACCCTCATTTTACTAGAAAATGACTTAATTTACATCCTTATCGATCTTTTTTTCCAACGTTATGGTACCCTCGTATCGAAACTTTGTAAAAATCGGCCCTTAATCATGTAAACTTTATCTTTACTAAAATAAGGACCTAATTTACATCTTCAAGGTCCACACTTACCAACTACTTGTAATGTGGATTCATATCCTTGAAAATGGGGATTTACAATATTATGGATTAGGTATAAAAGTAAAAGTTTTGTTCCAAAAAAAAAAAAAAAAAAAGTGTTTCTTGTTTAAAAAAAAAAAAATTAAAAGTTTTGTTCATTATAAAAGTATTGTTTTAAAATTTTCAATATTACATTAATTTTTTTTTTTAAAAAGTGAAAAAAAAGGAAAACCACAACACCGTGGGACTGTGAACAGTTGCAGTGACGTTCTATTTGTTTGTCTTAAGTTCTTTTCGTTTTCTTTAAATTTCCGGATAATCAACATAATTATTTTATACCCAACAAATTTGTAGTTATTATTGTTTTTTATTACAAGTTAATAAAAAAAAACAATTTGGTTGATTGGATTTATATAAAGTTTTAAAATTTGATTGGTTTAGTTGGGTTAAGATTACTTTATCTAAAATTAAATAAGACATTTCGACCAAAAAAAATACCTTGAAAAAAAGACAAAGACTAAATATTAAGAAAACTTGGAACTCCAACAAAAAAAAGTAGAAAAACTGGAACCGGCAACTTTAACAACATGTTTCATTTAAAAAAAAAAATCTGGGTGTATCGGTACGCCAGGGGCACCGTAGAAGGTGCCGGTTAATTACATGGACTCAAAAGTCTCCGTCAACGCATGACAGGTATTGCATCACTTTCGACCGGACTGGCACTTACTGTATCTCTCCTTTGAATCTTCTTATGGTAAAGTAAATTACATATGGGTGGTGAACTACTCCACAGAGAGAGAAGAAACACGTAAGAATTCATTTACACCATCCACCTTAAATTAAACAGAAATTCAGAATTAGAACTTCATACTGCATTGGAAACAATTTTCTGGAGTGCTGCAGAAGGGAAAAAAAAAAAAAAAGAACAAAGAGGAAGACAAGTCACACTGAGATCATTTTTCGATGGCTTGCATGGCATGCCTTCTTCTTGCCTTGGCATTTGTTGCTGCTGAAGCACAACAGATGCAGTCGAATATAAGCCGAGGCTCTTCTTTAACACCAACCACCAACTCCACATGGCTGTCACGTTCTGGTCTATATGCCTTTGGATTTTACAAGCAAGGAAATGGCTATGCTGTTGGGATATTTCTTGCTGGACTTCCTGAAAAGACAGTCGTGTGGACTGCGAATCGAGATGATCCACCAGTCTCCAACAATGCCACCTTGCTCTTCACGGGTGACGGCCTTACCTTGCTAACAGCAGAAGGCCAAAATTACTTCGTAAAATCTTCTGGCTCTGCTTCTTATGCTTCCACGCTTGATTCGGGTAATTTTGTGCTGTACAACTCTGGTCGGGAAATAGTATGGCAGAGCTTTGATCATCCAACTGACACCCTTTTGCCCAGTCAACGCCTTTTATCAGGAAACGAACTTTTCTCTGCGAAATCAGAAGCTGATCACTCAACGGGGATTTTCCGTCTCAAAATGCAAAAGGATGGAAACCTTGTTCAGTACCCTGTAGATACTCCAGACACCAGTGTTTATTCGTTTTATTCATCTTTCACTGATCGCGAGGGAGAGAATGTGACACTTAATTTTGGTGCTGATGGCCATCTCTACTTGCTTAACGGGAATGGTTCGAATATTCGGAATATAACAGATGGAGGTCTTCCTACTGATGAAGGAAAACTTTATCTTATGAGAATTGATGTAGGTGGGATATTTCGTTTGTATTCACATGATTTGAAAAAGAATGCAATTTGGTCAGTTGAGTGGGAGTCTTCCAAGGATAAGTGTGTTGCTAAAGGCCTATGCGGATTGAATAGCTATTGTGTCTTAATTAATCTAGAGCCTGACTGTAAATGTCTTCCGAGATTCGAATCTGTCAACCAGGGAAATCAGACATCCGGGTGCGAGAGAAATTTTGTTGCGGATGCGTGCAACAACAGGAATGAGAATTTCACTTACACCATGGAAGAGCTGGAAAGCACAACATGGGAAGATGCTTCGTATATGAATTTGAGATTATCCGACAAAGACGATTGCATACAAGTCTGTCTGAAGGATTGTGACTGTGAAGCTGTGTTTTTTGACGGTACAACCTGCAGCAAGCGGAGGCTTCCTTTGAGATATGGTAGAAGAGTCAATGGAACTTCAGACAGAGCTCTCATCAAGGTAGGTGTACCTACAAAACCAGATACAGATCCTAGAATCGTTCAACCAGGAAGCAAGAAAAAAGGTAGAACTGACATCCTCATTATTGGTCTTTCATTTACTGCTTTGATCCATTTTGTTGTTGATTTCCGTGATTGTGTTGTGGAAACCTAAGAAGCATGGATACGCCAATTTAGTGGCGTATCCGTATCGGATACTCGTTTGGATATGATACGCTTCGGATACAGTCCGATACGCATTGGATACGTATCGCAGTCAACGGATACGTTAGTTGACTAACGGATTCGAGTATCCGACATTCCAGACACGAGTATCTGACTTTTTAGATACGAACCTCCGGGCGAAGTTTGCCGTTGAGGGGCTGTTGAGGAGCCCCTGGGCGCTGCGTGTGAAGAGGGAGGGAGGGAGGGAGGGAGGGAGAGAGAGAGAGAAGAAGAAGAAGATGTCAGACTGGAAGGGGAGAGAGAGGGAGAGAGACAGAGAGGGAGAGAAGAAGAAGATGTCAGACTGATCTCAAGTGACGACGTCGTTTGCCAAAATATATTTATAATTTATAAATATAATTTATTTAAAATATATTTTAGGTTATATATATTTATTAATATATGTTAATATATATTTTTAATAACCGTATCCATGACATATCGTATCCTAGTTTTTGGAAATTTATCGTATCCCCGTGTCATGTCGTATCGTATCGCCGTATCCGTATCCGTGTCCGTGCACAATGTCTGGGCATATATAAGAATGAGTGCTGTGAATGGTGACCTTGAATTGAATGAGAGTGTGGCTCCGCGACGATATGCTTATGAAGAGCTAGAAAAGATGACTAAGAATTTCAAGGAAGAGCTTGGTAGAGGAGCCTCGTCAACAGTTCATAAAGGGCTGATTTTGGGTAGCCAAAAGCCAGTTGCTGTCAAAAGAAAAGACCAGAGAAATTTGCAGCCGAAGGGGAAACAGAATTTCAGACTGAGATCAGAGTTATTGGGAAAACCCATCACAAGAATCTAGTCCGTTTACTTGGGTATTGCCTTGACGGAGCTAAAAAGCTTTTGGTGTATGAGTACATGAGCAACGGCTCACTTGCAGATGTGCTCTTCACCCGTGAAAGGCAAACTGTAACGAGAATAAATTTAAGGCACATTTACATAGGTATATATATACATGTCTACAATGAATATTGAACAATTATCTCTTCACATTTGTGTTACTATGTGCAGCACGTAAGTGGATATGGATTGGCACGGCTATTGGCGCTGCTCTATTGGTAATGGTGCTTTCCATCTCGAGCTATCTACTAAGGAGGAAACTATTTTCAGGTAGACTCTTTAAACATCCATGAAGGCTTTGGAAATTGTAAATTTTAATTTTCTTACAACATTAATCTAAACAGGGGAGACCAACCCGATGATTGAGAATGAAATGCTTGAATGGATGGAATCTGATAGATCCACTGATGATGTCAACGGGCTTCAAAATGACGGAAAGCTTGGAAATAATTTGACAGTGTTTAGCTACGCATCTGTCGTGGCTGCCACAACTAACTTCCCGGAAGAAAACAAGCTCGGACAGGGGGGCTTTGGACCTGTTTATAAGGTAATTGAGGTTTTAAATAAAAATGAGTGTCTTTGTATTAATAACTGAAAAATATAAACCTGATTACTTGGTGCTATATTATGGATTATATGAAGGGAAAACTTGTGACGGGACAAGAAATCGCTGTGAAGAGGCTTTCAAGATGTTCAGGGCAAGGAACTTTGGAGTTTAAGAATGAATTGATACTCATATCTGAACTCCAACATACAAACCTCGTCCAGCTTTTTGGCTTCTGCATTCATGGGGAAGAGAGGATGTTAATCTATGCCTACATGCCAAACAAAAGTTTGGACTACTTTTTATTCGGTCGGCAATTGAGATTCTCGATCACTTTAATCTTAGTTACTTGATTTCTTCTATTCGAATAATCTGACATTTCCAGCTATTTTCATGGACAGATTCAACCAGAGCGATGCTACTAGATTGGACGAAGCGGTTCAACATAATTGAAGGAATCGCTCAAGGACTGCTTTACTTGCACAAATACTCAAGAATGAGAGTAATTCACAGAGATTTAAAAGCTAGTAACATACTACTTGATGAATATATGAAGCCCAAAATTTCTGATTTTGGTTTGGCGAGAATTTTTACACATAATGAACTTGAAGCAAGTACTAATAGGATTGTTGGAACATAGTAAGTAGATCGTATACATTATAAATTATTATGCCTCTCACCACTTTGACATTGCTAAACCTGTACTTACAAACATATACTAAATATATTTGTTTTTTATATGATACAGTGGTTACATGTCTCCCGAGTACGCTATGGAGGGGATTTTTTC
>NW_007362503.1:27299-60605 GCF_000346735.1 Prunus mume
TGAACAAGATTCGATCTCATGACGTACCAATACAAAGCACCTATGCGTGTAAATCAGAGAAGCTTGTTGCTTTAGTTTTGTCAATGCGGTTTTAAGGACTGGTGTTAAGTATTTTACGTTGAAACCATCATTCGCCGTGTTATTCCTAAGACGTAATATAGCCCTATCGATTGCTGGAATACATTCAAACAACTTCACGCCTTTCCTCAAGTAATCTTTCACATACTTGTTCATGGACTCCACACGTTGAGTGGTGCACATACCACCGAAAAACTTTCCTCTCATACATGATTCAGCCCATGAGTCTCTTTTTTCATACATCATTTCCAACCATTCTTTTTGTTTCGGAGTACTCGCTCCTTCCCTAAAAACCTCCAATTTCTTCTCAAACTCGTCCAATGCAAATGGTTCCCAAATACATGCCTAAAAATTTCTTAGCAATTCATCATCCTTCAAGTTATTTTGTGCATTCCTTGACACATGCCATGAGCACAACCGATGGTTAGACATGGGAAACACATCATCAATGGCTTTACGCATCGCCTCATCGCCATCCGTCAATATTGATATTGGCTTCTTATCTTTCATGGATGCCATGAATGTTTCCAATAACCACTTGTAAGTTTCAAATGTCTCGTCCTGCAATAATGCGCAACCAAACATTACAGTAGACCGATAGTTGTTCGAACCGACAAACAACACTAGGGGATTGTCATAATCATTTGTTTTGTATGTGCTGTCGAATATGAGGACGTCGCCATAGGCAATGTAATCCAAAAGTGAAGTGGAGTCCCTCCAAAACAAATTACCAAGCCTATTTTCCTCGTCAACACTGAACTTACAAAAGAATTCTGGATCCATTGCTCCTTTCGCTTTCAAGTAACAGAGTGCGGCTTCTGTGTCACCGTCGAGTAAAATTTCTCTGCGTGATGCATCCAACTTATTGTACAGATCCTTTATTTGAAAACCAACATTTAAATACCCGCCACATTGGTCCACCATATACTCATATGTTTGACATGTTCTAAACAATGCTCTTTGCATTCCCACTGCTTGTGCTAAATCGGATTTTCTAACGACACGGTTACATCGGAGATATGGCGATTCAAGTGGAGTAACTAGTTGATGATTGTGATGTGGTTCAAAATTTCTAACGACGTAAACATCACGTTTCTTCTCATAACCCACCCAAAAATGGGCAGAACAATTCTGTCTTGTAATTGCCTTCGGTGGTCGAATTCTTTCTGATCGATCATTAAACTTCTCATTTCTCAAACCTTCTTTAGAACAACACCACCGTCTCCTACATACTTTCCCTTCCGAATTTCGAACCAATTTGTCTTTTCTCACGCTAAATCCAATGCCCTTTGCATAACTCATATAATATTCTTCCGCTAATTCTATCGTTTTAAACTCTTTCCCCATAACATCTTCTTTCCTCGGTGCAATCATGTCAACACCATTATCATCACTACTTTGACTAACCATATGTTCGACCGACATATGCCCACTCTCTGTTGCCGGTGCCTTGTGACTCGACCTTTCACAACCACTCAGATACCCTGAATCACTACAACCACCCTTTGATGTCTCTACACCCCTGTCCATCTTACCACACCCCTTTATGCCTGAGAAACATAATTTCAAACTGAAATTACATTATACTCTATGTGTTAACATACTTTCTCTTAACAAAACACAAATGAATAATCTCATGCAATTGCATATAGTCAGGTCAATAATTGCACCACGTATAACTATTTCGCAATAAAAAACATGCAATTGGATCAACTGATTACCCAAAATACATTCAAGTCCTAAACCAGAAAAGAGGTTTCTTTGAAATCTTACTTGATGTTTCCATACTTTCAAAGCCTCCTCCTTGCACTTCCTTTTGCCACCAACTCAAATGTCGTCGTTAACAGCCAAGGATCTTCAAAATCTTTACAACCACGTTGTTATTACAAATCCATTCCCCTACGAAATTGAAATTCTATATCAGACAATGCCAACAGAAGAAACTGAATTAATTCAATAACTCCAATTTGGTGACCATTTCATCATGGAGGTTGGACCCACCATCAATTCCGTATCTGCATATGAGTTTTGGGCAACCAGAGAGAAGAGTTGAGGACCTCAATTCAATGAGCATTACATTCTTGCAGATGCGTTTTTCCCAAGCACAAATAAGAGTTGGACGCACTTAGGATGGATTTGGGCAACTGAGAGAGATGACTTCCTGGTGAAGCAGATCCAAGAGTTCTTCAACACGCAGAGACAGTGGGCAAGCAGAGAAAAGAGTTCCTGGAGGAGCTAGGGATTGGATTTGGGCAAGCAAAGAGAAGAGTTCCTGGAGGCGCTAAGGATTGGATGGACTCTTAGAATTTTCGATTTTGCCAACTACAGGGGAGAGCGCGCGTCTTCTTCTCCAAACCTGCCCGTCTTCTTCATCTTGGCTCTCTCTGCGCGTCTTCTTCATCCTCCAAACCTCCCTTTCTCTTTCCTCACATGCCACTCACATGTTGAATAACTAGGGCTCAATAGGTTATTAAGTCATTCAATCTCAGCCATGCTTTTTTAACACGGAATCTCAGCCGTTGGATCATCGGCTGTACCGGTACAGCCGATGCACCACAGAATTTTCGCTCTTTGAATATGTATCAACAGGCTCCATTTTGAATAGAAACCTGATACACAGGTACCCTGGTCAGAATAATTTGCAGTAAACACAAACACAAGCCAATTTAAGGTTTCAACCAGCAGAAAAATTCATTATTTGGATCAGAACTAGTACACGTTGTGGTTGCCGTAGTCATTCATGGCTAGCTGCAGTATCACCTTAACTCGTGGTGCAAGCGGCATGGACACACTCAAACCAGAGGTGAAACTCTAGATTACTCTGCAAATGGGAAGTTCACTTTGGGTTTCTACCTAACTGCTCATAACAATTCCAAGTACTCCAGCTACCTAGCTATCTGGCGCAAGCCAAATTACATGAATTAGCATGGGTTGCGAATGGAGACAAACCTATTCCATACCCTTTTACGGGAGTTCTTACTTTGGAAGAAATGAATTCAACCCTCAAAATTACACACAATGGTACTGGGAACCCTATCCAGCTTTACACTGCTCCACAAGCCTATACCAATATCAACACTAGTAATGTTGTGGCTACCCCCTTGGATTCTGGCAATTTTGTCCTACATGAAGTCAACCTTGAGTCGATCAAAACGGAACAACAGTGAAGAGGGTATTGTGGCAAAGTTTCAATTATCCGAAGGATGTGCTTTTGCCAGGTATGAAACTAAGTGTTGACCATAGAACTGTCACATTTGGTCACTTACATCTTGGTTTACTGAGTACAGCGCAGGCCAATTGAAGATTAGAAGACGTAGGTGGGGTGGTTTACTAGACAAAAGGAGCCTTTCTAAACAATAACATATTCAAATTCTTGAGCATTTTGCTTCTCTTGCTTTTTCCAGCTTTGTTAACAAAAAGTACTAATTAGATATATTTGGTTTGCCTCAATTGTACGTATTTAATTAGGTGATGATATGCTTGAAGCTTTCAGCTAGTTTGCTGGACATTTTTCGTGCCAAAAATAAAGAGAGATGATGATATGCTCGAAGCTTTCAGGTGATGCTTATGCGAAGTTCCAAATTTTCTTTAAATAGTATGTTATTAACAACAGGGGCGGAGCTAGAATTGTAAAGTTAGGGGGGCCGAAATAGAAAATATAAGTATATAAAACACTTAAATATTCAATACTTACATGTTTAGAGCTAAATATTTCTAATTAAGTCATATCTAATTTGTTTTAGATGACATTTTAACTTCAATTCTAAGTTGTTTATTACAAATTCTATATATTATATATAATATAATAGAAGAGTGGTAAAAATATGGGGGGGCCAGGGCCACTCCAGGTCTAGGAGTGGCTCCGCCACTGATTAACAAGGCATGCCATAGACTTCTCTCTTTTCCTCAATTCATGCGAAACAAATAGGAGTAAAAGACCACACCGGGGAGGTATTGGCAAAAGACCCTCCGATGTCTAAGTTAATTCAATTGGATCTTTGAAAAAATATGCGACAATAGCTAAACTGAACGGAGTTTTTCTCACGTGGAGATCCGGGTGGCTGGAGCCCTGAATGGTGGCACTTAGCAGTGTGGAGGGAGTGGCCAGTGGCTAGGGAGAGAGAGGAGTTTTTCGTACGGTTTTGGAATTACCCTATGTGTTGAATGTGGCTATATCTTTATAGGGCTCTAGCCATCTAGTGTTTTTCAAAGAATATCTTCTTATTTGGAAGGAAGATATTATTTCCTTTAAATGGAGAGATTGAGTCAATTAAGGATTTTGATTATGATTAAATCCCTAATTGATGATATTATCTATAATTGGTGATTATATTCCCAAATAAAGATAATATCCCTATTTTTTGTCTCAATTAATTGGCCAAATAAATTGGCCCAATTAATGGCCTAGGTGATATTCTTCTTATCCATGTGACGCCTTGTGATTGGAAGCTGGAATATTTGCTCCCACAATGGGAAAGTTAGGGTTTTTTTTTTTTTGGGGGGGGGGGGTCAATATTTTTTTATTTATTTAAAAGTTAATAGTGTTACATTTGTGTTAAGGATTAGCACAAGGAATTTTCTTGAATTAATAATTAATGGGTATTATAGGAATAATGGTGGGTAGAAAGATATGATTGTGTTTTTTCAAATTTACATTATGAGAGAGAAGATAAGGTGGGTAGAGAAATAAGACGGGTACAGAAATAACAACACTCTTAAAATATTGAGATCCCATGGGAACCTCACCTCAAAATTTAGTAGTATTATTCTTTATACTATAATGGCAAAAAGTCACTTTTGGTCCATATACCTCGTCACTTTTACCACTTTAGTACTTGTCGTTTCAATTTTGTCATTTTGGTTTCAATTTGAAGCAATTCAAGGACAATCCTCAATTTATGTCAACTTCTTTTAACTTCTTTTAACTTCTGTTAGTTGTGGATGGGCAATTCGGTCAACAAATTATTAAAAATTCATTCATTAAAAAAAAAAAATTAAAGTAAAATCTTAAAATTGAAAAAACTCTCAGTCCCCATGTTTTCTATGTGTAGCCCTAAAATCTCAATCTCTGGGGACTGAAAACTTCAACTCTGTACCTACAAACCCAACAAAAACAAAAACAAAACAAACAAACAAACAAAAAAATTATGTAATTGCAGTTTAGTGCAGACACCCAACCCCAAGGTGAACTGTCAGACAAGAATTAGAAAGTTACTCTATAGGATTTACTGTGCTTTTTCTTTCCACTAAAGGGTTGCTCAAAACAAAGACAAGGCTTAATCAAAATTGATGCAAGGGGTACCTGAAATATCTTGGGTTTTTCCAATTGATCATTTTCCAGAGAACAAGTGCTTTGGTTTTAAAGTGAGAATCTGCCTCTCCACGCCCGGCATCCTTATGTGTCTTCTTAACAGATTTTTGGGCTTTCTTAGCGCCCGGGACTTTTGAGAAGAGTCCTTGAAGCCCTCACCAGAGACAACTTCACTTGGAGGCCTTGATCTTGACCTCGATCGAGATCTAGAAATCAAACGAATGGGGCGTGGGTGTTGCGGTGGAGTACAATGTCTCCGGTGGCTGGGCGTTGGGGTTGAGGGGAGAAGGGGGTAGAGGTTTTATTTTTATTTTTAAATTAAGTTTTTAAATTTATATTTGTATTATTTATTTTTAAAAGGGATGCATTTTTTAAATAGTTTGTGAACCGAATTACCCTTTCACAACTAACATAAGTTAAAAGAAATTGACAGAAATAGAGAATTGTCCTTGAATTGCTTTAAATTGAAACCACACAAACAAATTGACCAAATTGAAACCACTATGACCAAAGTGGTAAAAGTGGCAAACTACAAGGACCAAAAATGACTTTTTGCCTACTACAATTATAAACATTCCAAAAAATCATATAACACATTATTAATTTGAAAAATGAAATCATTCATATTAGGTTGCTCATTCTAAAAAAAGTAACTTATTCCTACCTTCCAAAGTTCTCCAACAAATAGTAAAATTTTCTAGATAAAGATTAGGAAAGAAGACCATTAGTAGTAAGCCAATCAAGTGACTCGTGTATGGAGATTTTTTTGCAAAATTGATCTTGCCTTTTGCATTCAACCCAGAACATATACAGCCTGATACAGATCAAACACGGATATAAATTATAATTGTCAAACACAGAAAATCAAGATATAGGCATCTGTTAGGGACTCCTGCCATTTTAAGGGGATACATGAAGGGTGAAGGGCCAGCAGTTCTCTCGATTTCAAGTCCGATGCTTAGAGAGAGAGAAATATTGATGGTGAAATTTTAAAGCAATGGCATGGTATTTTTTAACATAAAACAGATAAGCAGAACGCTTTCCTACGCAATTTGAGGATTATGAGAAAAATAGAAGAACAGTGTACGAATTTGTGATACTACATTATAATCCACATCCATATCAAACAGGGCCGAAAAATCACAAGAAATCAGAGACTTCCTATGAGAGGAATTACAAAAATATAGGGGACCACCTCTCAAGAGAATCATAAGATACTGGAGACTCAGGAAATTATTGAAATAAAATCTTAATACGCCAAATCAAATATCAGAGCTCTTATCTTCTTTGGGAGGTGCAAACTGCTTGCAAAGCTTCGACCTTGCCCAAGGATCCAAGGGAACTCTCTGTGGTTGAGGAGCTGGTGGTTTTGATTGTCTGAGCTCATTTTCTCTGTCAATGAACCTATACAAGACTGTCAATAGTCAAAATGCGGCCCAACTTCAATCAATATTGAGCAAAACAGTCAAATCAACCAATTATGTGCTATTAGAGTCATCTAAGGGATAGAATTGCACTCATTCCTATTAAAATTATCAGTGGGGTACGTAGACAAACAAATTGTGTAGTTGTTTTGGCTTTGCTGACAAGAAGATGTGTCCTCAGAATTTGGTTTCCAAACCCCCATTTTCAACCCTAAGGAGAAAGGTGGGTTGACATTTTAAAAAGCATCACTTATTGGACAATCACCATCGGAAAAAATTAGTAACCGAAGTAATCACCAAAGTCACAGGTCCTCCCATTAGAAAATGCATTCAGCACGGCAGACAAGTTTCCCTAGATGGAAAAGGGGTTAGAGTGCATCATATGTATAGGGTGGGTGCCAAAAATATCCCATTTATCCATTTAATCTTGGTTTATTACCCATACCCCTCCTACCCTATCAATACAAATAGGACCAACCATTACCCATTTACCCCCGCAAACATTATGTATGCAATGCATGCATCCAGTAAAATTTGCTTAAACATTTGTTTTACCTAAATTTTTTTGTGAACTTTCTTAATATTTTTCTTTAGGTGCTTGATCGCATTTGATGTTTCCTTGGCTTCACTTGAGTTGTCTTTGGACTCTAATAGATGGGTTCTAAATGGGTGGATTCATCTCCTTTTAGTTTTCTGTTTGGGTGTTACATATACGTGTGCCTATCAGGGGTAAAACCTACAACCTCTACAAGTCTCTAAATTGGACAAACATATTTCCTTTTGCTATTTTGGCGGATAGAAAAGCATATTTCTGTCAAGTAATAAATAACCGCCTTACTCAATATAGGCCATAGGTGCAGCATCACCAACTCGTATACGAGTCCGAAGTAGTCTTGTGTATCCACCTGTTCGATCTCTGTAATATAAAATAAAACCAATGTAACAAAAACAAAGATAAAACACTCAGAAAACAAGAGGTTCGAGATTCACTTGTATCGATAAGCTAATTCTGTAAACAGCTTGTGCATTACATCATCCCCACGCACAAAAGCAGCAGCACGCCTTACAGCACAAAGGGAACCCTGTGACAGTTTTGAAAGAGGATAGAATCATGCTAGAAGGAAAAAAAAAAAAAAAAAAACAATTAAGTGAATTTATGGTAAGATAATTCCAGAACTTTGCGATTGGAAAACTAGCGTATCATTTAAGTGTGTTCAATACGTACTTCAGATTCTTATACTCAAATCTAGTGTGAGAACTTTGGTCAATACCTTCCAAAGTCATTTTAGATCAAAAGTATATTGAAACATTTACTCATGAAGGTCAAAGCAATCTATCAAAAGGCCAAATCTGGTTAACAGAGAAGAGTTTCACCTAAATCATTTTTATCATGAAACTAACTGAGCAGCTGAACTTATGGCTCCTCCAGGACATAATTTATCGGGTACTCATAAGTGGAGTTTAAATTAAACTTGTCAACCAACTATCATCTTTCTTGAAGACTCTGTAGAGAGAGCCTGTTAGAGGCTCTGTTCTAATTAATTTTCCAGACAGCAGGCCGCACAAGTATTTTTCATCCAAATAACTAGGCCGGTTTTCATCAGAGAAGGGATTTGAAGACCTAAATACAAAAGTTACACAGGTTTATGTAACTTCAAAAATTCCAAAACTTGATCCCTTGAGCCAGGACAACATAAAGCATAACCGATGCAAGTCAAGCTCGCTCTAATGCATGCACCTCATATTTTAGTCTCATGGTGAGCTATCTAAGATCAAACTCAATTTCTGTCGGATTAAAATAACAAGTCACAACTCACAGGAAGAGCAAACTTTGGAACTAGGGGTTACTCAAACACATACTTCTCAGAAGGTGGGTTATGTCAGACATTGATTTCTTTAATTGAAAGTGAAAGTAAGCCTATATGTTAATTGAAATACTAACTTTGAGATTCTCTTCAACTGCTGTAGGCGTATATGTTAAACAGAGAATTTCATTTTATGATGAAGATTATTAATTATAAAAATGTAGAAACTAGTAAGAAACTATTTGTAAATGTAATTTTAAACATAATTGTGGCAGAACCAATACATACATCTTTTCCAAGCTGCACCATTTTATCAGCTTTACGTCGAATCTCTTTGGCCTGAAAATAAACAAAACAAAACATTTGAACATAAAATTCATTTTGCACATTTATCCCAACGATATTTTAATTTCCCGAAATTCCAGAGCTTATGCTGAACATTCCTTTTTTTTTCCCTTTAACTTGCTGGTCACAGAAGCCAAATTATTTCAATCAAATTCATTAACCCTAAACTAAGAAAAACCCTAAAATTGTAAACATATGAAATTCCGAAACCGTTAAAAAGAAGAAGAGAAGGTACACCTTGGCAACAGTGGTTTCAATCCGCTCGTGCTTCACCAACTGTGACACCATCGTCCTACAGATGAAAATCAGAATAAATTTTTTTTTTCAACTTTGAAAATAAATAAATTTAAAAAAAAAGCTTTCGGGCATGGAAAGCTAAAGCTGAGCCAACCAAAACTGAAAAAAAATTAGGAACCTGAGCATGGATATGCGGTGACCCGTGGGTCGGTTCAGCTTCCTCAACTTCGTCATCAATGTGGCTCTTGTGGAAGGATGCTATTGCAACCAGTTACTTTTGAACGAAATTGGCAATCCTCCAAAGAGAAATTGCTGCAGAGTCTACAGACAAATCAATCTTCGCTTGCGCTGAGTTTTGCCCTGATTATTTCTCCTCTGGGCCCCTTAAAGGAGCCATTCTTTGGGCTACTAACAAAAAGAAGTCCAGTTCGAAGCCCAAGAAGCCGAAATCAAATAACTTGTTCATTAATTTTTATCCTCATAAATGTGGGGGCAAATTTTTTGTAGTTATTTTTAAAAGAAGTCAAAATGGACAAAATTACCCTTATTTATTTTTGGATTTCCTAAGGAATCTTTTACATTTGCATGTCTTTGATTTGAAAGTTGAGAGGTTTTTCTGTCTTTTTTAAAAAAACTTTGGCTTTTTCCAAAAGTGAAATTTTTTTGGTGGCTAAAATCTAAATTTACTTATACTAAATTACAAAAGAATTGGAGCTTCTCACACGCACTACGTTGTCATCGGTGTTCAAACCTAGGATCACTTGACAAAGTTATTTTCCATTAGGCTAGACTCCATTAGCTTTTTCTTAAAAAATTAAAATAAAATATATCAAAAAAATTTACTTTGGCAAATTGGTGTGGATAAAAAAGGTCAAACTTGATATTTACGTAATATAACTTTGACTATTTTATGTAGCTTGGTCCTTTTACTCTTTTATAGGGCTACTCCTATTTCCTCACCCACCTTATCTTCAAAATTTAAAGACAAATTTACCCCCTTGTAAAATGATTTCCAAGACCCCACTTCTCCCTCATCCCAACGAACTACTCCACCACCCAGCCATACATCCGAACCCCACCTCTTCTCTCCCCACCCTTTCTCTTCAACAGCCACGACCTACCCTACCATCTGTCTCATCTTCCCATGCACCCATCAACCCTCCCCATCCTCATTTTCTTTTCTCCTTATTTCTCTCCTCCCTCCTCTCAACAGCCACCCCTATGAATGAAATATTTTTTTTTTCATTTGTATTTGGTATGATTTTAGGTTGAATAACTCAAAGGGTTATTGGGTTTTGGAATTGTGATCGAAGAAGAAGAATAGGAAGAGGTTGATGGGTTTGTTTGGGTTATCTTTTTTAAATTTTTTGCTTGATTTCTGGGTTTTATTTGAATTAATAATGAAATAATGATGTTATTTTAGGAATAATGGCGGGTGTAAAGATGAGATTGTATTTTTTCAAATTTACATGGTGGGTGGGAAGATAAGATAGGTGAAAAAATACGACTAGGGTTGGAAATAGCAGCACTCTAATGAAAGGGTATTTTAAGAATAATAGTGGGTGGAAATATAAGATTGTATTTTTTTTTTCAAATTTACATGGTGGGTGGAAAGATAAGGTGGGTGGGAAAATAGGATAGGTGGAAATAGCACCCTCTCTTTTATTATTTGGGAAAAATTACGAATGCCTAATGTATTTATTACCTACTTTCGATTTCCAATTAGACTTTCAATTTGGTTTTAAGCCCTCTAATCTTTTAAAAGTGTGAATACCCCTCAACCGTTAAACTTGTTAACTGCTTCGAGCATTCAAATAGGAACTTGCCTCGTGTATAAACTCTTGTTGATATAATGATTTGCTCTCTATTCATTGTATATATCAACTCTTATCTTTCCTAGATAACACAACTGTTCACCCATTTCGATTTTAATCTTATGATGATAGGGTAAAGTTCCCCATTGTCAAGTAAACTTTCTTTTGTGTATGAGCATGTCACTGCTAGCAATGAAAATCCTAGTAGACTTCTTTCAAATAGATAATTTGCACTCCAAGTTATTGATTTCTAAACAAGCGATTGTGAATTTGGGTGAGTAATATCTCCCAAGTAAGTTCTTTTCTTTGCCTCAGACTGGTGAGGACTTCATAATTTTTCACAGTACAAAATAGGTAGTTTTGGCCAGAATAGACAAAAGAAGACAAACTATTTTTAGGCAGAACTGCTTGTTACAAGACTCAAAAATGAAATGGTGACTCCGAAACAAGACAACGAGATGTTGGACTTTGATTTCTGCCTTGATAATTGCCTCTGAACCGGGCTGGATTGGATGTGTTTGTGCTGGATTGGCTCGTCAACACCTTCAACTGATGAGTTTTAGCTGAAAATCGATACCAATGTTTGAGTTTGGTAGAGCTTCAATTTATTTCGAGCCATGGAAGGCTTGCTGAACGGTCAGAATTGAGGCCTCTTCAGCTAGAGAGAGCAAAAGTGGTTGGATTGATGATCACTGAGCTGGAGCTGCACTATGGAGCCTGTTTGCTTGACCAAGGCTTTCTGTAAATTTGCTGAGGTTTTCATATTTATAAAAACCTGGACTCTGTTTGACTTCGCTTTGTGCTGTACCAAATTTGTAACGAGTGAAATCTCGCTTTGTAAAACTGTTTCCCTGAACTGAACTGAAATCAGAAACTTGAATTCTAGCTGACTTGTTTCTTGTGGCTCAATGAGCTTGGGTTACTTCAGTGTTTGAAGGCTTTTGAGATCAACGGATCGTTTTGAGTTTGTCAATTGTGACTTTGAGAGTTTTTGTCTTGATTGATTTTTTGGTTGTCCTTTGATATGTTCACCTCCTCTCATATTTATAAAAAATGCTGGAGTTGGGCTTCTAATCTTTTAATAATGGGCAGCAAATTTTCCAAAAGAAATATCTTTTTATTTTAAATGCCAAAAAATGAGAATTTTATCTATTCTGGCATAAAAGCTATCAACAGTCAATTCTTATGATGATCACTTCCCTGCCTTTCCTGAAAGAAAACCTAATCCCTTCTTATTCTTTAACTGCCCTTTGTAAGAATGAAATCTACCATGATGGTCAGTTTGCTTTTCTGATGAACAACTCCATGCTCCCTACTTATCTCTTTAGAAAATATAGTCTGCTTATCCTTTGGAAATGACATCTGCTTTGGTGCAAAAAATTTCTGTATATAGAAAGGGATTTTAATCTTTTGGCTGCAAAGATTCAGAGAAGTCTTCCTTTTATACTTGCCTTCATTAACTCTCTGTCAACTCCTCTGTGATAGTTGAAATCTTTGACTTTTCTAAGTCAGGTAGTCACGTGGGGATTTTGAGAAAAACTCTTTTTAGAAAGTTTTTGCTGACTTGCTTCATCCTTGGGTAGAGTGATCTTTCTAAAAAAGTTCAGATGATGTTTATTAAAAATAGGGCTAAAAATTCACAATTCTGCTAGAAACGTTTGGGTTCTTTTCAGCATTTTTGGTCTTTGACTCTTGATTTCTATAGAAAAAAGCCCAAATGTTTTGTTCATAGGTCTCTTTGACAAAAAAGGCCTGGCGCGTAGAGCTCTTTTTGGCCCAAAACACGAGGTTGATTTTGGTATTTGTTTAAAATGGCACGAGCCTTTTCCATTTTGGGCTGATAATTCAATTTCTTCAAAAACATGGAGCTTGAAATCGTTTATTTTTGTGGGCCAATAGTTTTGGGCTAGGCGTGCAAATTTTAGGCCCAAACAACAACCAAACCATGTTAACAGAAAAAGATATAGGCAAACCACTGTTTGGGGTAGTGAGGGGTATATGAGTATGTTGTGATGTCATTGGGACTGAAGACTGCAAAACCACCTATTAAAGAGCCGAAATTTACTCATTATTTTCATAAATGTCAGTTTTTATAAAAACTTTCAAAAATAGAAAAAAGTTCGCCTAAATAGACTCAAATACCTTGAAAACTAAAACCCGCTGTTTGGGGGTGGTCAAAATTCACCCAATTTGCCAATAAAGAATTCCTAGCAATCGGAGAATTCCGCGCGGCCGGAGAATTCCTAGTGGGCGAAGAATTCCTAGAGGGTGAGATTTCCTAGCGGGCGAAGAATTACTAGCGGCGGAAGAATTCCTAGCGGCCGAGAATTCATAGAGGCGGAATTTCTAATGGCCGGAGAATTCCTATCGGCCGAGGATTCCTAGCGGGCGAAGAATTACTAGCGGCTTAGAATTCCTAGTAGCTGAGAATTACTAGCAGCCGAGAATTCCTAGCAGCCGAAGAATTCCTAACAGTGGAATTCCTAGAGGCCGAAGTGCTTTTTCAAAAATGTGGCTGAGGTATTTTCTTCAAAGGCCATGGTGCCTTCTCAAAAATGTGGTAGAGGTGTTTCCTTCAAAAGCCGTGGTGCCTTCTCAAAAATATGGTCGGTCGCTTCCCTTTACAAAAATGGTCGGGTATATCCTTGCAAAAGTAGCCGGGCATATCCTTACAAAAGTGGCCGAATGCTTTATTCTCAAAAAGTTGGGCCGGGCACTCCTTGAATACCTTGGTCGGCCACTCCTCTTACAAAAAGCTGGGATAAGGCGAATTTTCTCCTGGCTCACCTTGGCGCCCTCCTCTAAACACTTAGGCAAGCAAAGTCGGGCTAAGGGAGTTGAAGTTCGGCGGGAGGTATGTGTGCCGAATTCCCAATATTTGAATATTTGAGAACTCAAATATAGTCCAATGTAGGGCCAAGCCCAACATCCAAATATTTGGAGTTCCCATACCACCCATCTAGGAGGATGGTTGACGGATGGTAAGCCAACTCTAGAATTCTAAAAACTCAAGGGGCATAAGGTTTCACCATATGTCAAGATGAAATCTCGGAGGTCAAGGCCCAAGCCACGAATTCGCGCCCAAGATTTTCGGAGGTCAATGTGCATGTGATGGAGGCCTCACAAGGAAATAAATCAAGGAGATTGATGATAGTTCAACATACTCCAAAACAAGAGAAAATCAAGCAATCAGAATATTTCAACCAATGTAATCCCACGAATACAAGGGGCCTCAGAAGGAAAGATTTTTAAAAGGGTTGACATTTGGCTATTCAATGCTCAGCCCATGGGCTGACGAATGTCCTATATAAACCTTGCTCAATGAAGGCAAAAGACACAACATTAGACAGACAAACCTATTTTTTGTCTCGCACTTTTCTTTTCCTAGACTTAGGATTTTATTTTTCATGCACCTAGTGTAGCGAGTTCTTCCTTTTCTTAGTGTAAGTTTAAATTCTCGTTTATTTTATATTTTCTTGTCATTTAAATTCAAGTTTATTTCAATTGCTTTACTTTTCATTGTTATCGCACTCCAATTAAGTTTAATTTCAAGTTTATTTTACTTTATTGTTCTCATCGCTTTCATTTCGTTCTTACTTTATTTATCGCTTTGATTCACTTTGTCGCACTTTAATTCTCGTCTTTACGTTATTTATCTTTTGCACTTTACTTTATGCATTTGTCTTTAAATTATATTTAAGTTTAAGCACCTTTACTTTACACACTTATTCTTCGTTTCATTACATTTCACCTTCAATCTTCATCTCCACCCACTCCACATCATTTGGTCGCTCACATAAAGCCTTGACTCAGAGGTAGTGAAAGAACCTAGGCCGTGAGTAGGTTCCTTGCTCGGCCAAACAATCGTTTGATTAAAGTCAGATCTCGGATGCAACACATCCATCTACTCACATTCCATTCAAGCCCAAATTCGGGGCTTGGTGGTGGCACGCTCCGCACTCAAAAAAGAAGAATGACCAAAAGTTTCTTCCGTCGGCCGCTCCAGCTGAAAAGAGGGAAACACCCACATAAACCTAACAAATAAAACTTGCAATCTTTGTTTTCATTTGACTTCAGATATAAAAACTCCCATACGTGTCGATCAATGTTATATATCATTGGAGGGAAGAATATGGCGATCATCACTGTAAATAAACATAAAAACTTATTGTTATAGGGAACTCAAGTCGGCCTCATTACAGAGAGAAACTTGCTGTAACAGTTTTCAGTGGGTTGTGTACTCAAAATGGGAATAGGATTGGCATTTTCAAGTCCTTGAAATGGTACTCATGGTTCAAGTTAGCCACATATACATGATGGTGTTTGGGGTTTGTGAGAAATCACCCAACCCGGGCTACACTCTGTTGCGGCCTGAATGTCTCAAGATTTTGAGAATAGGCAGCCAAGTATTGAAATGTTGAGTTGCGGCTGGGCCTTTGTGACCGGTGCCCAAGAATATGCGACCGAAGTAATCTTGGTTGTGAAAGAAAGTGGTCGGATGGGGCCCAAGGCTGGTGCGGCTGGATTTCGTGTGGCTGGAAAATAGCGGCTAAAGAATGCGCCCTAGTTCTATGGATGAAGAACAAGGCTGGGCCTTGAATCGCAGGGCAGCCGGGTAAAGTTGGGCAGTAAGACGGCCGGGCACGGTTGGATAAGCTAGGCCTTGCGAGGCCTGGCTGGGCAGTTCGAAGGCGGCTTGGATTATTGGAGATCTCGGTCGGGTTTTGGAGGCTAGGATTGTTGGAGATCTTGGCCGGGTTTTGGAGGAGCTTGGTAGCCGGGAGCACGGATTGAAGGAGCTTCACAGCCAAGAGTTGGAGCATGGATTGAAGGAGCTTCACGACCTAGATTTGGAGCACGGATTGAAGGAATATTGTTGTCGGAACCGGCTGGAATGCTGTGGCCGGATCTACTGGAGACTGCGACTGGATAGTCCGAACTTGGTGGAGTATTGCGGTCGGGCTCTGGCTAGAGTATCGCGGCCAGGCTTTGGTTGGAGATTGTGGCCGAGAGCTGGAAGATGCCCTCGGATTTCTTGTGGCTGATGCCCAATTTTTCACGACTGGATATTCGGAGGGCTGCGTGCCCAAAGGTCTACGGCCGAGATTTGGAGCCGTCAGGGGCTACAGGTTTTTTGGGTTGGAGTGTTTTAGGTTTGGGGAGGTTCCTTAAGCTGCCCATTTTTAATATTAAATTGGTTTAAACAATAAAACCCAAGCTGCCAATTTCTTAATATATGTATATATATATATTAATAAACGAATATAAAGATCAAATGAGGTTCCTCGGCAAATCGATTTTAGAGCTCAAGTGATTTAAAGGTCATGAAGGGCATCCTTGTATCATTCCAATAGATCAAGCACAAGCCACAAATTCACAACCAAGATTTTAGGAGCTCAGTGTGCACGTGACGGAGGCCTCACAAGGAAAGAAATCAAAGAGTTTGATAATAACTCCGAATGTTCCAAGCAAGGAAGAATCAAGCATGTTAGCATATTTCAATCAATGCAATCCCACAAATTTAGGGGGGCTTCGAAAGGAAAGATTTTAAAAAGAGTTGACATTCGGTCATTCAATGGCTAGCCCATGGGCTGACGAATGCCCTATATAAACCTCACCAAATGAAGATAGAGGACACACAACATCAGACAAACAAACTTATCTTTCGTCTCGCACTTTTCTTTTCCTAGACTTAGGATTGTACTTTTCAAGCACTTAGTGTAGCGAGTTCTTCCTTTTTCTAGTGTAAGTATTTCTTGTTCAATTTATATTTTCTTTTCATTTAAATTCAAGTTTATTTCCATTGCTTTACTTTTCATTGTTATTGCACTTCAATTAAGTTTAATTTCAAGTTTATTTTACTTTATCGTTCTTATCGCTTTTATTTTCGTTCTTGCTTTATTTATCACCTTGAATTTTTTTATTGCACTTTAATTCTTGTCTTTACGTTTAAACACACATTTAGTTTACTTGCATTATTTTTACTTAAAACCCTAAAATCACAAAAACATCCGTACGAAGCCTAACCATCCTCGAGCTCGAGGAAGTGAAAGAACCTAGGCCAAGAGGAGGTTCCTTGCTTGGCCGATTAGTTGTTTGATCAGAAGTTAGAAGTGCAACACATCCATCTATTCACATTTCATTCAAACCCAAATTCGTGGCTTGGTGGTAGCACGCCTCACACTCAAACGAAGAAGGAATAAAAGTTCTTTTTGTCAGCCACTTCGGCCAAAAAGAGGGAAACATATGGGAAACAAGAGAGCCCAATTGAGATGTCTGGTTCTCAAATTCTAGTAACTAATTTACAGAAGCTTGTTACTGGGGTCAAGGACGATTTTTGGCTTAATCATTATCAACCACAAAAGCAGATACCCACAAATGCTTGTCCCTTCAATGATATAACATTGATCAAAACCCATGAGTTTTTATGTTCTATGTCAATCAGATGAAGACAGAGATTGGAGGTTTTGCATTTTAGGTTTACGTGAATTTTAGCTTTGAGGGCATTTGAGTCTCTTTAGGTGAGTTTTTTTTGTTATTTTTGATAGTTTTTATAAAAACTGACATTTATGAAAATATTGGGTAAATTTGGGCTATTTTTTATAAAAACTCTATAATAACACACTCTCGAAGTTTATATCGATGACATGATCATGAAGTCTCAAGATGACGTGTCCATGACCTATTAGAATTAAGGGCTCAACAACCACTTCCATTGTCTCCACTTCTCTGGAAGACGCAGAGCATCCTCAACCTTAAGCTTGTCAAAGGGGCTACAAACCACCTTCCAAATATGTGTATCCATAGAATTCTGAAGGATCAGAGACAAGCACTGACCATTCTTCATTGACCAGCGGTAGCCACTCTTTGGCTTTACTGTAAATTGCCCATTCTTGCTCCATGGCCATACAAGCTGATCTTCGTTGTCCCAATTCCTGAAGAAAAACTTACATGTAATGGCGGGAATAATACAAGAATCAATGAGGTGAATTATATAAATTCCAAGCCTTCGTCTCCTGATTAATATGTGAGTGACAAAGTTTAGAAGTAGAGCAAATTTTAGTATCATAGGTTAGCAAAGGAAACTTTTAAAGAAAACATTTGCTACCACCATTGAATGCCAAACTCGGCAAGGTTGCTTATACTACAACACAACATATTAATTATTTGGTTCGTTTCATGACGCTCTTTGCCGTTGTTCATCTTTCCCTTTTTCTGAGCTTGAATTTGTGCAATGACTAACAATGCTACGACACTTCCAAATTGTTAAAACACAAAATTCAAAATTTATTTACACTAAAGATGCTGAATACCATTGACCCAAAAAAGGAAAAAAAAAAACCAAAAAAAAAAACAAAGACAAGATGCCGTTAACCATCCCCAATATAACCTCAACCAGGAAAAATGAAAACCACGCCTCACGTCGTCACAGTAGAATTCTGTGTTGCTCCAATCAATGTGCCAACCTTCTCTCCCTTTATGGCTTTTGAGATGTTACCCGGTTTGTTTAGATTGAACACAACAACTGCACCATACGAAAGAATCAATAAGAGCCTGTTCTACATGGTAAGAAGGTTGGATATTACAAATACCAAGATCAATCCAAATGGCATTAGATAAAAAGGATAAAATGGGAAAAAATAATTGAAAAGAACAAAAGAAATACACACACACACACACATATATGTTTTGGATACCAACCAAAAAAAGAACATACCGGGAATGTTGTTTTCCTGGCATAAAGTAATGGCAGTCATGTCCATCACCGAAAGATCTTTCGACATCACCTCCTGATATGTTAGATTATCAAGAAGACGGGCATTTGGGTTACACCTTGGATTATCGTCATAAACCCCATCAACATTTGTAGCTTTCAGCACAACCTCTGCATTGACTAGATAAAAAAGAAAATGAAAAACAGTTTGAAACAAAGAAAAAGTTCCTAAAACCCACCAACGTTTGCAGTTTTGAGCACAACCTGTCCATTGACTGGATCAATAATTGATTGAAAGATACTAAAATTGAAGCAAAGAAATTAGTTTCTTAGACTGCATTTTCCACCCCAATGATAAGTTGAAATTCAGTAATCAGGACTATATATGGTGCCACAGTCAAGACAGTGTTAGAACAAACTTGGGTACCTTAATTAGTAACTTTGAGCAAATTTTGAAACATTCTAAATAAATTACTTTTAACCGCAGTGGTTTGCCTCTCACTATGACCGGTACCACGAATTCTCATTAAGCCAAGGTAGCATTCAAACACAAATGATTCAACTTACTTTCTGCACCACGAAGTGCTGCAGCAGTATCTGTGGTAAAGAATGGATTTCCAGTTCCTGCTGCAAAGATCACTACCCTCCCTTTCTCCAAATGCCTCACAGCCCTTCGACGTATATAAGGCTCTGCAACCTCAGACATACGAAATGCAGTCTGCACTCGAGTAGGGACGCCGATACTTTCCATTGTTGCTTGAAGAAATATTGAATTCATGACAGTTGCCAACATCCTATAAAATTGAATATAAACAGTAAATAGAAAATAAAAGACCAGAAACATGCATACTTAAAAAGAAACTTTCTTTTTAAGCTTAGAAACTATTTAAGGCAATAAACCCAGATGCCAATAAATATTTCTATAAATATTTCACAGTCAAGACGTTGTTAAAAAGAAACTTTATTGGCATCTGGGTATGTGTTAGTCATCTTAGTCAATAGTCCCTAAAAAACCTCAACTTTCATGTCATGTAAGGCAAGTACTGCTCAACTTTCACATATGAACCACAACTCATTTCCTTTCATCTGACATTTTAAAGTTGGAATTGGTAAATATTGGGAAATTCAAGTTAATATAGTAGTGAAGCGAGTATGTGGTCAACTAAGTAGATAAACTACTTAAATAACAAATTATCCTAAGTCCACGGTACATGAACTGAACCAGATCCAGATAAACTAATCACCCGATCAGACTACAAATTATAAACATGTGAAAACACAACTGCAAAATACCAGAAGTCTTGACAGGTGAGATTAAAAAAAATTCAGTCAATGCCAATAAAAGGAATTACCCAATGTAATCAGCAGATGACCGGTCAAGACCGCTGCTTCCCGCCCATGAAGATCCGCGGAAGATATTTCCCCCACCAACCACAATGGCAACCTGAAATATTTGACTAAGATGACTAACACATACCCAGATGCCAATAAACTACGTTTTTGGATTTCATAAGCTCACTAAATGTCATTAGTACAATCCGATTAGCTATTTATAGAAATATTAAACCATTGAAACTATTCCACTTTATGCAATGCCTACATTATGCTGGATATTTCAATAAAAGAAGCCTACAATGCAATTCTTTTTATCCTGAATCATTTCCCAGACTGCATGTTAATCTGTGCATAGATAATTCTGGAATCCTCAAATCTCACTAAGTTGAGCTTTATAAAACAGATATTGTAATCATCAACATCACACTACAATAATATTGCAAGGAAAATATTAATAAAACTTCTGTGGGTGTGTGTGCGCCCCTACCTTCAAGTATATAAAAGGATATGTCATGCAAATTACAATTCTCTAATCTAAAGCATTGAACATACCTCAACGCCAAGGCGAGTCACCGATGCAACCTCTCTTGCAATTTCCATTGTTACCTAATATTGTACGGGGAAAAATACTCCTATATCAGAAAGCAACAAAAGAAGGGTAATTATCACAGTATGGTTTAAGATTTTATCAGACCTTTGGGTCAATATTCTGCGTGCGATCTCCAGCAAGTGCTTCTCCGCTTACTTTAAGTAAGACCCTTTGCCATTTATAAGATGGCCCAGACAAGACATTTCCATTCATTGTTACCCCATAGGGAGCCATAGATGGCATTTGAGTATGCCTGTTAAACGTCCTGAAGTTAACAAAGTAGAAACCGGAGAAATGGTATCTAAATTAACAGCACAAGACTAACACAAGAAGAAGAAAAGAAATTCGTTGCAATTATCTCAAAATTCAACAACCAAGAATGCAACATACCCCTTAAATTACAACCCCAATCCAATTCCAAAACTTCCACTTAGACATTTCTACAAACACCTAATACCTTAATCCTTTCCAAACTAGACAATAAAACCGGAACTTCGTCACTACCCACTACATAAATGAAAGAACAAAAGGCACTTGTAGTCCCATACCTTCCGTTCGCAGAGTCAGAACTGGAACCCATTTCAGAAGATGAGCAGTTAACAACCAATCGCCCATGTAAGCGCCGATTACTCACCATCAAACCACGGTAACGGGCATTCGAAGAACTCAGAGAAGGACATGGCAAAGAAGAGGACGGGGAGGACGAGACAGAATTGAAAGAAACAACAGGCACAGAGGAGGTGGAAATTGCCATAAAAAAATTGTTTTTTTTCAAGTCCTGGCGCCAAGCTCTTGCTTCAGTACTCAGCTTCAACAAAGATAACTCTCTCTCTCTCTCTCTCCTTCTTTTTTATTTCATTTTATCTTTTTAAAGTTTATTTTAGGTCAATCTTCTCCTTCTTGTTGTGGAGCTCTTAAAATAATCTCCTTTTTTAATCGACAATATGTCACTTTCCAGTCCAGGAAAAATCCGTAGCTTACTGTGTACTCGTATGGTACACCGGATTCTAAAACCACATGATTCATTAATGAGATGTTTACTTATTATGAATGGTAAAGTAAGAAATTGGAGAAGCTGCGTGAGATATAGTATGGGAAGAAGTAAATTATATAACTTAGCACATTAATGAAGTTGATTCTCATTTGTATGTATATTCATTCTCATTTATTTTTGGATAAATGACATTTTACCTCATGTAGATTTGGAGTTATTAAATGGGCTGTTTTAATTTAATCAATTTATGCTATAACGTGTTACACATGTAGATGTTGTTTATCTAAATCTAAACTAATTGTAGGCGTGAGTTACGCTAGTTGGCCAGATGAACTTGCCTTTTTGCACCCAAATTTGAACCTCTCCTTATTAAATTAAATAAATTTAGATAGTTTAGACTATCGCTTATATTAAAAAAACTCTAAACTAATTTGATTACTAAAATGTTCTTGCACAAATGAATTATATATTATATTAACCTACTTAGATAGTAAAAAAATAAAAGAAAAAAGTCACTTTTGGTCTTTATAGTTTATCACCTCGCTGTGGTTTCAATTTGAACATTTTCGTCCCTGTAGTTTCAATTTGAATTGAAGCAATTCAAGGGCAATTCACAATTTCTGTTAAATTGTTTTAACTTCTGTTACTTGTGGAGGGGTAATTTAGTCAACAAATTATTAAAAAATTAATTCTTTTAAAAATAAACAATATAAAATGAAAATTTTAATAAATAAATTTTTTTTCTCCAATATACAGCTTTGTCTCCATCAATCAATTTTTAATAACTTGGAAATAGCTATAGATTTTTCCCTTCCCAACTTCAAGTTTTGTTTCTCAAAAACACCACCAAATAAGCCATAATAAGTGAAAATAAAATTGAAATAGGAGTAGTTCTTGGTGGGTGGGGCTGGGTTGGATCCATTTTATTTATTTATTTATTTTTCAAATCTATTGGCCATATTGTAATAAAGGGTATACTAGTGATTTTCCCCATGAACTTGTACCTAACTTTCGATTGACCCCATATCCTTTTTTTTTCAATTATAGAAAATTAAGGATATGAACTTCTTTTTTTCGCCAATTTCCCCAATGCCGTCTAAATCTGCAACATTTCATCCAATTTGCCGTTAAATATGAGGGCAAAATGATCATACTATATGTTAAAATAATTAAATACACAAATAAAACAATATGAAATCTAAAATGAAACAAAAAAAAATTAATAAGAGAGGGGCCCATCCAACCAATCACTCTCTCCCTCATCCCCACCCTCTCCATCTATTTTTTCTCTTGCCCCTCTACTCTCCCTCTCTCCATATGACTTCCAATGACCCTTCCAACCCACCCCAACCCTCCCCTATGTTTTTTCTTCTTCCCCATGACCTCCCACCCCAAATGCTATCCAATGGCATGGAGGTAAATCCCATTAGATTTTATTTGATTTTGATCTTTTTTGCAAATCCAAGTGTTTAAGATTGAATTTTTTGATGTTTTGGTTGATGGGTTTTGTATGAATTTGGAAAAAGCTTGAGATGGGAGGCTGTAAGGCACTTATAGTAGAGCCACTTATGCCTTATGATCAAGAATTTTACCTTTCGATTGTTTTTGAAAGGCTTGGATTGACTGTGAGCTTTTTGAGTGCGGAGGTATTGAAATTGACAGAGAGGGTGGGGGAGAAAAGAAATTGAGGGAGTGTGTGGGGAGGGGGGGAGAGGGGGGAAGAGAGAGAGAGAGAGAGAGGGGAGGCAGCAACAGTGGAAAGGGAGGAAGGTCTGTTGGAGGATGGTAGTGATGAGTCTGTGGGTGAAAGAACAGAAAGGGAAAAGAGGAGGGAGGGGTATGTGGGTTGAAGGGTGTGGGAGTGGGGGATTGGTCTGGGAGCATAATCTAAAATATCAATGATATCGGAAATATCGGTAGGTCAAAAACATAGAAATTTCGATGGAAATATCGGGATATTATCGATATCGATAAAAATTGAATAAAAACCACGGAAATTGTAAGAAAAACTTGGAAATTTTTATTGAAACTTTGAAGAATGTTTATTTAGTCAATTATCTATTAGTTTATTAAAAAAAAATTAGAAGGAAATGCATCACATGATGGATTTAACTGATTTAAGTTGATTATACAGCGAGCTGGCAAACACTATGAGTGTAGAAAATATGTAGTAATTAATGAAAAAAAGATTAAACACACCATAATCATTTATATAAAATGATTTACTACAATATTTTACACTTTATACATTGCATGGTAAGATACATGAGTGACTTAGTACACATAGAGTTCTTATGATGTTCAAATTTTTCACTATCTTCATCATTTCTATGTGTAGAGTAAGTGTACTATGAAGAGTATTCATCAAATGATAAATCCCCAAAATTGTTTTGCATGTAATTGTTAACATGTCACCCATATAAATATAAATATTTTAGCATATGATCACTAAAACATAAGTGATATATGGTGGTTAAAGTGTTAGAGGAGTAAAATAAGAGGGGTTCAAATCCTCTTTGTGTTTTTTGTCCTCCCTTTTTTCCCGTTTTCTTTTTTCTTCTTTTTTTTTCTTTACATCGATATTTTAGATATTTTAGCGATATTACACTGATATTTTGACAAAATATTGCTGAAGTGTGAGCGAAATTATCGACATCAATATTTTTCGATATTATCGTCGATATTGTCGATATTTATTCAATATGTACATGGATATGTTCCGAAATATCCATGATTCGAAAAAACTAAAATATCCTTGATATTATTGATATTTTAGACTATGTCCGGGAGTAAAGGATGGTGGTCATGGTGGAATGGGAGGAGAAAGGGAGGAGATGGAAAGGGATGGCATTAGGTTTACTCTTTTTCCAATTTTTTCAAAATTTTTTTTTAAAAAAATGATTTAATTGAAAATTGGATGAAATGTTGACAATTTAGACGATAGGGGGGAAATTAGAGAAAAAAAGAAGTTCATATCCTTAATTTTCTATAAATAAAAAAGGATAGGGGGTCAATCGAAAGTTAGGTACAAGTTCAGGGGGAAAATCACTAGTATACCCTTGTAATAAATTATGAGCAATGCGGTCTTTTGCTTGCACTGAATTGTTTGGGCTGGACTTGAGAGAGAGAGAGACAGAGATAGAGACAGAGAGATAGGTGGGGCATCTTGAGAAGTTTTGTGGTGGGACGGTGATAACGGTTGGTTGTTGGGTGGTTGATGTTGGGCAATGGCTTGATGGTGGTTATGGTGGGAAGGGAGGGCATGGGAGTTAAAAATAAAATAATTTTTGTTATTTATTATTAAGTTTTTCATTTTGTATTTGTTATTTTAAAAAGGGATTGTATTTTTTAGTAATTTTATCGAATTGTCTCTCAATAACTAACCGAAGTTAAAAAAATTGGACAAAAATTGAGAGTTGTCCTTGAATTGTTGAAATTGAAACCACAGGGACAAACATGATCAAATTGAAATCACAGGGACCTTAGTGGTAAAAATGATAAACAACAGAAACCAAAAGAGACTTCTTGGCAAAACATGATTCAACAAAAAGGTTATGTGAAGAATAAACTATTTAACAAACTGACAATTGGCAAAACATTATTTAACAAAAAGGTCAAGCAATCAATTCAAATTAAATCAAAATCTAATTGAATAATAAAATGTTAAATAGCCAACAAAACTCACACATTCACAGCCAAATCCCACCAAGATTCAAGTATTTCAAGCTCAATCTCAAAACCCGCATACAAAATAATTCGAAATTGTTTAAGAAAAGTGAGTTTGAATGAAACTCATTAACTTGAGTCTCTTGGAAAAGTAGAGAAAGTTCATACTCTTTATAAGTGTCGGTCTTCCTACACTTACCAAATGTAAAATGAGCCTAGTAGAGTAGAACTTGAGCCTCACCTTTGAATTTGGCTTGAAATATGTACTTATTGATATTGCATACACCCTTTATGCTTACTTCTAAGGGAGTTACTGCTTTCATTGAGTTTTTTCTTTTAATCCATATAGAATTGACCTGTTGACGACTTCAACTTTGTTAGAGCTTGTATAGGAAAATTCACTCTTACTTACTCCCATATTGGAAGGGAGTGGTTTCCTTTCATGGTTTATAAGCACAACTCTTTTAAAACACTGAATAGGATATGGGCCTAATGAAGGCAAAGTTGGGCCTCATCTTGATTTGGGCTTGAAATATATATAAATTAATATATATTTAATGGAGTCCAATTTTCTTGTCCGCATTTTCCTTGTTACATATCTATATAGGTATGTGACTTCCATGCCCATGCTTACGCCGACTCTCCCTCCGTTTTAATCCATTCTCATATTCTTCTCCTTTTGTTGCGCTAATGGACTAGAGCTCTATGGCAAAATCGGAGCCTGAAGGTGGGCTGACCAGGCTTAGATGGTTGGGGTTGCCACCGGTGAGATGTGGTGGTTAACCAGGTGAGGCTATGGTGGCTTTTAGGTTTTTCTTTTTTATTTAATAATTTGTTTATGGTTAACACTGTTAAGTTAGAAGTTGTTTTTTTTGTTTTGTTTTTGAGAAATGGAATTCATTCATAGAATCAAAATAGCTTACATAGAACGACACGAAATAGTGACCTCGTTAAAACCTTCCTGAGGGACAAACCTCATGATAGGAAAAAGTACCACACATGTCATAGACAAACAAGAGAGTTTGAAACAGTCACGCAAAACCAATGCTAGAGCAAGATAAAATAAAACAGAAAACTGACACGTAGACCTTCAACGTAAAGACCTCTGACAAGAACACTACAACATAATCCAACTGTCAAAAGAGTCATGCTATGAAATCATAGTCCTTTGCACAGCCACAAGACAGTGAGAACATTTGACAGAGAACACAATAGGACAAGAAGAAAGAAAACAACCACTAAGCACACCAGCTCCAGCCATAGCAATTGGCGATGAAAGAAGAGAAATATGCAAGGAGCAACAAAAGAAGAGACTAACCACAAACAGTCTAGGAAAGAAAATAAATAAAAAAAGCCCACAAGCACGCCTTATCATCTCAACACTGACAAAGAAACCTCCTATGAAAACATAGTCCTTGAGACAGGTGGAGAATCAAAGATTAGTTAAGGGGAGAATGAAGAAAACACCACGCTATAATAACAAAACTGGCCTAGCCACTTAACTTGAGCATAGGGATCAAGCATAAGAGCATTCGCTGGATGCCAAGCCCACGAATGCTCCAAGAACACATTAAGGAAGGCGTCCAGGAGACTCCACTAGACTAGTCTCCATAGGTTTATAAAAAAGAACATCAACATCACTCGGATTCGTAGTTCCCATCGTAGAGTAACCAGCCAAACCCATAAAGATGGGTAAAAGGATGGTACCAAACAACCCTAGTGGCCAAAAACTTGGCCCAGCACCTTGAAAAGGTGGATCAAAGCTATAGACCCTAGGTGAAGAGCCACCCACGCCAAATCTCTGGATAATGGTCGTCTTCTCCTAAAAGTAAGGCTTGAGATCGTAGATCCAACGACGGAGTGGGCGTGAGGGAAGCCACCTCCACTATGATCACCGACCCTAACGAAGCAGCTTGCACCATGATCTTTGTTGACTTGGAGACTGTAGGCACAATATCAAGAGCAAACCCGCTGAAACCACAATACCAAGGCAACCACCAGAGATATTGACGCACCGATGGGAAAGAGAATGACGAAACCAACGCTCAGGATATGAGAGAGACAACAACGAGGTCAGCACCCTAGAGTCGAAGAGAGGAGTGACGGAAGTGACCCGACGTGGAAGAAAAACGGTAGCGACTCGACGTGGAAGAAAAGTGACTCGATGTTGTCAAGTCGAGGAGGGCGACGACAGCGGCTGAAAGTGGATGAAAACGAGTGTGGTTAGGCCGAGAAGGGGATGACGACTGGACATGAAAAACCTAAACCCTAATATTTGACACACAACTCTCCTCATTTAGCTAGTGTGGAAGTTGCATAAGCTTCTAGCTTTGCTTAGAAAAATATCTACTTGTTAAGTTAGAAGTTAAGTGTAGGGACATGTGTCAAGAAATTAGATAGATAACAGGAAGGGCACATAAAAAAGGGAAAAAAGAAAATTGAACTCCAAAAGATGGGCCTTGGGCCTTTATCCAAAATTTAAAATCTATTTAAATCGTTATAACTGTTGGATGAAGAGGTTTTAGACCTCTATATAAAGAAAATTCGTCCAAGCCAGTAAGATAAAGAAATTTTTGGAATTACATTAACATTCTCCACATCTAAGCACTTCTTGAGAGAAAGCATATATCATTGTTCGCTAGAAATCAAAGCCACAATGCTTAGGCTTTGATTTGTGATAGTTTAATCCTAGTGGGCAGACTCCTATCGAAATATAAGCACAAGGAGTAGAGGAGAAATACTATCTAAAGAACATTGCAACTCTACAGGACTCTATCACCCATCCAAGTTAGTATTTTCTATTGATTTTACTGTTATATTGAACATTGCTGCATTGATTTGATTTAATAATATTTATAGAATTTATTTTCGTGTTATATGCTGATTGTTCTCCAACAAACTTGACCATTGCCCTGTGGGGAATAATGATTTCTGATTCCAAGGGTTGAACATAAGGCAATGAATTTGTGGCAATCAAACTGAGTTCCATTATCGTAAACAATAACCTTTGAGAAACCAAAATCCACACATAATAGATTTCGTCCTCAGACGACCTGGCAAACGGGTCGTCTTTGCCGTGTTCCTCTTTGATCAAATCACTTTGTAAGTTCAAATGAGGCCTCATCACGTGTTGGCCTAATCATAGTGTCCTTTGCGTGCCTGATCGATCAATGACCAATTATAATCATCTTTACAAAATTACAATACGAGTTGCAGAAGGTGATAAATATATGCTGGATCCTCAATTGGCTTATCGCATTACAGTCTCTCATAATTGAGTTTCTCTGACTGCAAGAAAACGCAAAACGCAACTACAAGATCAGTACTCCAACAACAAAACCCCATTTTAGTTGATGGATTAGTTCTTGATTATCTTCTTTATGTATATACTTTAAATTATGTTGTAGCTTAAGAAACAGGCAGTTACAAGTACCTTGATAAGCATCTCTGTTGGAAGCCATGCTGGCGCAGTAGGTACCCCAACCCATGCTACCTATAATACAATTGTTAGTGTTGATTTAGTCAAGATGGGATTCTCTATATTGACATTCGAACAAAACTGCTTGAGGTTTTTCATTGAGACATCTAATTGTGATATAATAAATAGACAAATTTGGATTACCATCAAATTGCACAGTTAAATGGTTATCGATTTAGCCAATTTTTCATAAGAAAGGTCCTATTCTTAAAGTAGAGATTTCAAAGTAGACGGTTCAAATAACTCAATTACAATACGGAGTGTACCCTACAAGTTATCCATTCAATAATATTTCTGTTATTCGGTAGATCTCTCAATTCAATGCCTAGTAATGGGAATATTTTTTATTTTGAAAAATGAATTAGCACATTATACGGAACTAAAAGAAGCATAAAACCAGACATAAGTAAGTTTTCTTACGAGTGCATATTCACCAGTCTCAAAAATGCGTAAATCCAGTACCTGAAAAGGTTTCCATTAGTCACTCAAGAAAATGTTCTATGGACTCACATACAAAAGCCATAATCAATTGCGCTTAAACTTTGGGCTATAACAAAAATAAAATTATTTACACTAGAAATTAATAAATTATGTGGAAAAAGTATGAAGAGGCTACCTCTCCGCGGTCTTCATAAATATAATCTAACCCTTTGTAATAAGGTGGATGCCCAACAGATAGATACTGAAATTGTTTAAAACATCTCAGTATATATTGCAAGGAAAAAAAAAAAGAAATGCAAATAATATATCATTTATTGTGGAATTAATAGCACATATCCATATGAGATCACACTATCAAGATACTTACATTAACACTATTAAGATACTTCTCTTTCTCCACCCTCACAATCTGACCCTTCTTCACTGCCCAAAGAAAAAGCTATTAAATAAACAAAAGCAAAATTAATTCTCCAAAAGTATATATATATATGTATATATATATATATAAGAGATTTATTCAATTTGCAGAAAACTTGGTACTAACTGGAATAAACAGGCTTCTTGGGAGGCTTAGAAGCTGTGGTGGTTGAAGGTTGAGTAGCATTTGTAGACTCTTGGGTTTTAGTTTGTTTGAGTTTCTCGGTCTTATCAGGTTCTGCAGCTTTGACAGCTTTAATGGACAAAGGATGAAGAGGGTTTCTTCTCAAGGTCTGTGGGAACCGAGAGAAGGATGAGAAGGAGTTCTGAGAGAGAGTAGTTGCAGAGGAAGTCATGGCAGAGAGACAGTGAGCTTTGCTGTAGAATGTGTGCCTATTCAGATTTCAGAAACCTCTCTCTAGTCTGTACAGATAAGTCCAGAACAAAGAAACAAGAAAAAAAGGAAAAAAAAAAAAATAGAAAAGAGTTAGAGATAAGAGATGAAGAGTGGTCTTTTATTTCGAACGGCCAGCGTTTGAAGACAAGAAGAGTCTGGGGGGTTAAGCGAGATGTCTTGGAGATGTCAAATATCAAAGATTAAGGGAAATTTGGCGAAATACTAGGGAAATACCGTAAAATACCATCAAGGCCATATTTACTTCTCCAAATACCATCCTTGACTGGACATTTTGGGAATATTATCTATAAATACATATTTATTGGACCCTTATTACTTTTTATCACTTTTTCCCTTCTCTCATCTCTCTCTTCGCTCTCTTCGCTCTCTCAACTTTTTCTCACAATTCTCTCTGCCTCTCTCTCTCTCTCTCTCTCTCTCTCTCTCTTACGAAGTGTTGGTAAAAGATAAAGATAATTACTATATTTATCGAATTTCAAAAATAAAACTTCACTATAAATTCGAAATACATACAATAAAATATCGACAAGGTAAATGTTAAGAATACTTTATAGATAATCGAGTCTAGAATTTGGTTCTATCTCCTTCAGAAGAAATTGCCTCTTCACATGTGCTTTTAGGATTTGCTTGGCAAACATCTCCCAGGATACAAGATCGACTTCTTGTTGAAGTAACACTACAATCCCCAAGAAAAGCGAACTCAAACTTGTGTATGAATCTCTCTTATTAACTCACAGTATTTCTAAAAATATAATACAAATTTATAAATAAACCCAATCCTAAACATGTATTTATAAAGAAACCCAAACACTATTTAAACATAGAAACACACCCAAAATTAACCCCAAAGTCAACAATTGTATATTTTTTTGGTGTATTTATAAATGGGTTTTGAGTGTGTGTAATGATGGGTTTTGGGTGTGTTTATAAAGTGTTTTGGGTGTTGGGTTTTTTTATAATTTCAGCTCTTTCAGCTCTCATTTTGGGTGTTTTAGTGAAACTGCTATGAATGCTTTAAAAACCACTATTGTCGGATGACAATTGGATGAATGAAATGTTGTATGACCTTCTCCATTTATAGGCAACAAGACCTCTGTTCAGAAAAGATGTGACTGAAAAATATCAACAAATGTGTCTTTTCATGTTGCAATCATTAGCCAAGAAGTGCAATGTTTCAATTATTATGAAACAATGCAACTTAAGCCAAGAAGTGCAATGTTTCAATTTTTATGAAACAATGCAACTTTTCACATAAAGTATTATTTTTTAAGTCACAAACAAAATAAATAATATTTTATTTTTCCTCGGTTAAGAATATGACTATTCCCAATGGATACATACCAATTTGTAAAAGTCATGTACTTAAAGTCACGAGTCCCATAATTTAATTTCCATTCAATTATTAAAAAATTAAATATAAATATTATAATTTTCTAACACAAAGTCCATTGTTGAGAACCAAAATTTGGGCAAATTTGGCCCTTCAGTCATGAATGGAAGCTATCAGAAAGCAAGCGACCAGGCTTCACGAATAGGTTGCTAGGCAACGGCAGGTACTCTCATACCAATCCTAATTCCACTAGATCCACCTTTTATTTAAGAATAATGCTACTCTCTTATCACATTTGTATACCACTTCTTTATACCATCTTATGTGGCAGCTGAGGTGGATAGCCACATCAATTAAAATTATTGAATATTTTCTTTTCTTTTATGATTTATTCCCGTATTTGTTTTTCTAATTGCCTTAATTAAAACACACTTCATTGATTTAATTGATGTGGCATATAACATAGACGTGGCACATCATGTGGTATAGAAATGTGAGATAAAAATGTGGGAAGTGTAGCATTACTCTTTATTTAATCGCTTTCAGTAACTGCACTCTATTCTGATTCCGTATTTGATATTTCTTATTTTGACCAATTTTCCCTTGATTTAGCTCGACTTTTTTTTTTCCCTTGTCTTGTTTATTTTCTTGGTGAAATTTGCAATCTTGATCTGCCTGTGATGTTTTATTTTCGTTGGGTTTGTGATTTTCAGTTTGTTTCACACTGTATGATCCAACTCAATGCATTTGCTTTTCGAAGTCATAAACTTTTTTTATGAATTTTGTTGATTGACATTTGATATGCAACCCAAAAGAGATGCAGAGAGGCAGTATTAATTGTATTCTTGCGCGTTAATTGGTAAATTGCTCAGAGAACATTCTGGGAATCTGGTTATGGAAGATTGCAAAAAGAATACTTGGATAGAACAAAGAAATATATTTGTTGGTCCGTAATGCCTTAAAAAATCAGAGCCTACAGTGTGTGTTGTGGATACAGCCTACAGGTCAGGCATCCAATGAAAAGTAAATGTTGCTATTAAGTTTTACATAGATATGCTCCCTTAAAAGAAATGGACAATCAGTTCGATTAAGGTACTTAATTTCTCTCTAGTTGTTTTTGTGACCTCCTTTGATAACTCTTTCTATTCTAAGAACATTGCTTTGGCAAGAACCTTTCGCAATGCGATACAAACAAAGTAATTTAACAGTATGTTATTTTATCATAGTTGAGCTTTAATTTTGCATTCATTTGTATTTGGTATGCGTGATGTACATCTGAACTTTATATTGTTTTTTTTTTTGCCGCATTGGATTATTGTTTTTTATTCAAGAGACAAGCTTGCAATTTATGGTATTATGGTATTATGATATCATTTTTTTCTTCTTCTAGGCTTCTAACATTACAATAATCTTTTTCTCTCTGTCTCTATGTTGTGAAATTATTGCAAGCGCACAATCCGTATAAGTAATATAGAAATAAGTAGAGTGTCGTTCCCACGAAGACTGTAATTTCCTATTAACTACCAATTATGATTAATTTAGAAGTTTATTTGAATAGATGATTAAGAAGATTGTTTGATTTAAGTAAACTAAAACAATTATGAAACATAGCAATTTAATTAATGATAGAAAATCAAGATGATGAGACACTAGAGCATCCGATTTCACCATAACCAATTCCACTTAATTTTTATAGCCAATTAACCCTAATTACTACCCATGTTGACACTTGGTTTCTCCTAATTCATTCGATATCCCCTCTCGGGCTCAACCAAAAGTATTCTTAATTAACAACCCATTCTCTCTCGAGCAACGGATTTAGAAAACCAAGAACCCATTAAGTTCTATGAGAACCTGCAAGAAAACTGCATGAGTCATGTTAGTCCCTCTCGGGCACTCATTCAAGACAT
>NW_007362503.1:61299-72296 GCF_000346735.1 Prunus mume
AATACTCTTTTTAATTAACCTTCCCTACAAAACCTACATATAAAAGGTATAAAAATATAGGAAATAATACACTTATCACTCTACATGTCCAGCATTCACTACTACAAAAATCGAAATAGACGATGGGAAACCACCGTCGTCTAGAAGGTTTTCCAACCGTCGTGAAATCGATCGCCATCTTTTGTACAACTAACAACGACGGTTAATACCCGACGTTGTTAAGTAATTCAACTTCCAGATTTATTACGAACCGACGTGTAATTACTATATAATTAGCTAAAATGAAATCTTTGACAATATTAGATGACATTTTTATGAAAACTGAGACTGTTACATGTCAAGATCAAAAGAAGAACCGACGTACAGATAATTATCTACGTCCCTAAAAGAAGGAAAAACGACTTGGATAAGCTAGAAACCGTTGTTAATTTGTACTACGTTAAACAAACAAAAAAACCGACGTCTAAAACATAAAGTACAACGTTTACACAAACCAACAAACATTTTAAAAGTATTACAAGAACTGTGGGGATTGAATCCATCAGATGAGAGAGCCAATATCAAGTTTCTCGGGCCATTTATTATCAACAAGTTTCCAAGATGGGGAATCTGCTGGATGAGACATCTGACCGTAAATTGATTTTCTAGCAGCATGCCAAGTCAAACTCTTAGCTGTCTTATGTGATTGAAACATCCTTTTAAACCTTGGAATTGGAGGAATATACCACACCACCTTCGCTGGCACACCCTGTTTCAAGATTGAATCTTTGCCCTCCTTCCACCTTGAGACACCACAAGTAGGACAATTAGTTGAATCTTCATAATCCTTCCTATACAAGATGCAGTCATTGGGACATGTGTGGATTTTCTCATAACTCATCCTTAAAGCAGACAATGTATTTTTTGCCTTGTACATAGAGGAAGGTAGTGTATTTCCTTCTAGAAGCAAATCTCCTTGAAGTATCAATAATTCTGTAAAACAAACATCACTCATCCCATGTTTTGCTTTCAAATTATATAACTTCACCAAAGCTGACAACATCGTGTACTTACTGCTACTAGGGTACAAGGGTTGATCTCCATCCTCAATCACATTGGCAAACTCATAAGAATCAAATCCAATATTGCGTAAATCATTATCATCCATCCCTACTTCTTTAGAAACAAAACTGAACCTACTTTGCTCATCTTCTTCCACATTTCTACTAGCATTAGTAGTCTATTCCCAAGGTTCTCCGTGCCATGTCCAAATCTTATAGCTTTGGTCAATTCCATTAAAGTATAAGTGGTCCCTTATAATTCCAACTCCAAACAATCGAATATTCCCACATTTAACACATGGACAACGAATATGAGTTGTATTTCCAAGATTTTCTACAGTAAAATTTAAAATTCCTTCCACACCTAACTCATATGCCTTCGATCTTCTATCCGCATGCATCCATGACTTATCCATCTTACACACTATAAAATCATACATATAATAAAGTGAAAAGACCATCAATGAAACACTACTATATTGACAGAGAAGAGAACAAAGTTAAAAAAAGAAAGAAAAAATTCCACAAGAATCAGACCGACGGTTTTTACAAAATAATAGTCGCATAACATAGATTAAGACAACGACATGTCTATTTACCGTCATCTTTAAGCAACTAACAAGATATTTGTTAGGATTAGGGTTGGAGGTGGTAGTAAATAAAAAGCCAACGTATAATAAAAATTTAGACGACGGCTGGTCCCACCAACCGTCGTCATGGTTTACAAAAAACCAAAGCCTAATTCTTCCATCCCCATTCCTTTTCAAAGAACCCTTAACAGAATGCAAACATCAGAACATAAAAGAACCCATTTATAGCTCCCAATCAAGAACCCATAGCTCCCAAAACATAAAAGAACCCATTTTAAGAAACCAAGGTTGAGATAATATACAAACTAACATAATATTTAGAGAGATATGAGAGAATATACAAACTAAGAGAATATTGACAGAGAGCTGAGAGAATATACTTACATGGATATTGAGAGAGAGCTGAGAGAAAATATCAAATGCTTGAGAGAGCTCAGAGAATATACCCAATGCTTTGAGAGAGAGCGAAAATTTTAAGACAAATTTACGTTGAAGAAAGAGAAGGAAATACTTTAGGGTTAAAGGGAAATTCTGAAAATTTTAGATCTCGATCAAAAATTTCAAAGGACCGCGTTTATTAAAGATGATGGTAAATACAACCCAGTCGTCGTTGTATTTCAGACTTACAACGGCGGTTATGTTACACCGACGCCGTTGAAAAGCGTTTTGACGTCGCACATACAAAAATCGACGTCTAAAGTATTAAATAATTATATTTGCTTTGCATTTCCTGGGATTCGAACTCGCATAATTGACCAAAAAGAGCAAGAGAAAACCGGTGTCGTTTCAATAAAACATAAACCCTAAACCCTAAATTTTACAATAATTATAAAAAAAATACACAAGTATGAGAAAAATGAACCGAAAATTGCTACAAACTCCTTACAACAATGCCTTCTATATTAGTAGGCTAATATCCATATTAAATAATTTTGAATTTTATGACCACCAATGGATCACATAAACCTTAGGGTTATGTTATGGAAAGTATATGACTATTGTGCTTTGTCTCTAAATCCTTTTGACTTTTGTTATCACTTCTAATTTTGAAATCTAAAATTAAAATTTCAGGCATGTAGGGGGGAGATATTGCCTCAATGAGTGCATAGAATTTGTCGGTTTATTTTTTGGATTTTTTTTGAATATATTATGAATATTAGTAAATAAATACAAATTAAAATATTTTTAAAATTAAATTTTTTAAAGATTTAGGGGAGATGAAATCTTTCAATGAGTGCAGGGTAGTTGTCAGTTTATTCTATGAAATTTACTTTGAAATTATTATGAATATTAGGAATAAAATATAAAATTCATACAAAAATTAAATGACAAATGTACATAACCGACATTGCATCCGTTTACAACGGTGTTACATAACACATGACGCCGTCCTAGAATAAATTAGACGTCGTAATGTACTCCCTGATGTGGTTAGTATGTTACAATGTCAACCTTTTCTTAATAACCGACGTAAGTAGAATTTACACCGTCGATTATTATGTTGATGACAACGTTGTTTAGATATACAACGTCACATTTTACCTTGTAACCGACGTACTCTTTTAACACGTCCTATCTGTTGTACTAACGGACGTTGTATGTCTATACAAATTTTTTCGTAGATTTCAGTTTTATATATTAACCGTTGTGTATATCAACCTTACATGACGTTTTTGAGAAATGCAATCGATGTTTTCTTTCCCGCTACAATAAGACGGCGGTTGTTCATAGATATGCGACGTGTAAATTAGAATGAGACGTCAGTTTTTGGGAATTAATTTAAATTTCTATGATATATTTTCATTTTATTTCATTTAACGACATAAATATCTTATCCAAAAAAAAACTAGAAACAAAATATATTTCATTTGATTTTTTTTATGAATGTTCAATTAATTACCAAAAATATGTTTATATACATTATCAAAAAAATAAAATAATAAACCTAAACATTTTTAAAATAAATTACATCACTTATTGTTTTGTAATTGCTTGTTCACGAATTCTGCCCATTCCAGCCTGACTTCGTCATTAAGTTCTTGAGTATACACAACTGGTTCATTTTTCTTGTCAAACTGCAAATAAAGAACAAAAACCGACGTGTTATAAATATTAAAACGACGGTTTTTAAAGAAAACGTTGTGGTATTAAAATAAAGAAATTATATCTTAAATTTTACCTTCTTCTCAAATGCTAGGCCTGGATCATGAATTATATCTCTCATGAAACGCATCACGTAATAGCCACACTCTACATTTGTTGGTTGTCTAGGAGTGCCTTGTAGATTTTTCCATATGGGTGATTTACGTGATGATTGTTTGCCTGTCTGAGAGTTATACATTTTGATTCAACTGTTTCAAGAAAACAAAAAGTGTTAATGACAAAACTAAAAATCAGCATAAAAAAATATTAACCATTGTGGTAAACAAGACGACAGTTTTTTAAAACAAATGACGTCATATTTTAGTTCAAACGTCGGAAAATAAGAACCGTCGTTGTGTGTCATTCTAACGTTGGTGACGAAGAAAAACGATGTATAACCAAAGTTGTTTTTAAATTTTAAAGTTGAACATAAAAAATTAAAACGTCCTAAAATGAAAAACACAAACGACGTGGTATTTCAATGAAGATGACGGTTTCAAGAAAATACTAACATTGTAAATGATTTCAAATGTCGGTTATAATATATCGTCATTGTGTTTTCACTACAATGTCGGTATTTGAAAAAGCCGTCGTATCATTCAAATCCATAAATAAAAAATCTTAGTTTTTCATTTATAAACTTATGTATTCACTATATTTCTTATGTCCTCGTCAACAGAGCGGTTTGGCAATAAATTCATGTAATAGATAGTCTCCTTAGCTGGTCTCACAATTATTAACACCCAATAACTCCTACACAAAATGATCTATATATATATATTAATTAATATACTACACAAAAAATATTACAAGGGACCAAGTATAGAAGAGGTCTAACCCTGGATTATAAGGCACCAAGTCAAATTGATCCCCATCTGCGTTTTTCAGGCGTTCTGAGAGATGTTTTGAACGGTGAGATAACGTTCCAGATTAAGGGCTGACTTGTCCAGGGTCCACGAGGCCAACAAGGTTTACCATATTTGCCATTTTTAAATAGTCAAATAAGTACCTAATTAAATGAGATTTTAATTTAAAAGAAAGGAAATGTAAAAAAAACAAAATTGGATTTCTAGAATTACCTCATGTATACTGCAATCACTGTGGATCCAATCTCAACCATGGAAGCAAACTGTAAAATTTCTTCACTCAAGAGCTAGGTATCATGATCAGTGCCAAACATTTCCTCTGGCATGTGAATTCTAATGGTCTCGTTAGAAGGCTTCAACTTGGTCTCGACATATTGGCATAGGGCTAACAGAGGAGCTAGCATGTCAAGCTTTGAGAGATTTTGTAACAAGAAATAAATAAAGAAATAAAAGTTAGTTTGTACATGAAGTAAAATAAACGACTCCAACAAATCAACAAAATCGACATGGTATATAATATCAACGACGGTTTCTAGAACATATTGACGGGGTAAAGGTTATAGACGACGGTAAATACATAACATTCGTTGTGTAAATGTTATAACGTAGCTACACAATAGAAAGGTCATCTAGGTTAAAATAGAAGATGGGTTCTATTTAAAATTTAAAATCAGAAAAAATCAAATGTTAGAGATTTTACCGTTTCATCTTGACAGTTTTCAGAAGCATCAGCATCAGCATTAGCATCATTCGTGGGATTGTCTTCATCCAATTCAAGGGCTCTCACATTAGAGCAGCTTGCTTTGTCAGACATTGGATTTTTTGGGCTTTGCTCTTGAGGAATTAGAGGAACTGGAGTAATTGGTGTAGTTGGAGTTTTACTGAGCAAGTTGGGATCAAAGTTGAGAATTAGTTGATTGAATTGTTTCAACAAAATTTCCCTCTCTGCGCTAACTACCTCCATAACACTTTCCTTTGCCCTGGCCTTCATCTTTTTGGTTTCCTCTCTCACTGCTTCCATAACACTTTCCTTCAATTTGTCAGCAAATTTTACTCTCTGTTGTCTCGGCAAATTTAAGAATTGAGTTGGAAAAACCCCAGCTCCAGCACCTCTGACTCTCCCACCATGCTCAGGGGTTCCCAAAGCCAAGGTCAAAATATCATTGCTGCCAGAGACAGTCAGAGTGCCCTCGGAGACTTGTTTTTTAAAATCATCCTAAAAGTGAGAGAGAGAATTTTAGTGAGTGAACATATAGTAAAACTGATTAAATAAATAAATTAATAAAAATATTAACCGACGTGGTAAAGTGATTAAGACGACAGTTTATTTAAAAAACAGTCGCAGAAAATCATTTAATACGTCGGTCCAAAACTACCGTCATGTTGTATACGTTAAAACGTCGGTCCATGAAAAAAATCGTCGTGTTGTATACGTTAAAACGTCGGTCCATGAAAAAAACCGTCGTTTATTTGACATCAGAGATAAAAAAAACTTAACCGAAATATTCATTGTTCTAGATATAGTGTACAAACCAATGGCAGAGAAATAGAGAGGGAGAGAGTGTGTGTGTGCATGTGAATATGAAGAAAGTTCAAAATTTAATTTTAAAAACCTAACACATAAACACAAAACCATCGTTTTAATTCAATACAGACGTCGGTTTTATAAAAATACTGACATTATATATTTTTTAAAAGGCAGTAAATAAAAACCGTCGTGGGATTTCATGTCTAACAATGGTTACTAAAAAGATTGACGTCTGAATGAAAAATAAAACCTCTGTTTTACAAGTTTAGTACAGAGTCAGTGAGACTTACAATTAATTTTGCCTTCTCTGCAACCTTTGGATTAGGGATGTTTCTCTGTTTATCTTCTCTTGCCTTCTTCCATAGTAGAGATCAATAGATTTCTTCACCGGGCATGGTTTCTTCCAATTCATTCTCCAAACCAACGTACCTTTTCGAGACAACCTATGGTTGTACTCGCATTTCTTCCTTCTCTGTGACTGCTGAGAAGGCATCCCATTGCGATTTCTCTATGAAGTTATAAAGCTGAGGGGGCTCTTTTAACTTCTCCTTCTCATTTGCGAATGGAAGGATAAACTGCCTAGTTAAGGTAGACTTAAAATCCTTCCATTTTTTGGCGGCAGACGACAACACCATCTTCTTGCCCCCTTCCCCAACAACATAAGCCATTTGAATAACTTCCCAAATCTGCTCCTTCAGGTCCTTGGGCAATTGAGCCCATTTCTTGTGCACAAGAAGGACTCTAGTGCATGCCAAAACACCAATGTAACTCTGCATCTCAATAGTAGCCTTGCCATGTGGTCTGCCACTTTTATTGTACTTAACCACAGGCTTAATCTTATGGATTTTTCTCTTCACAACATGGCTCATTGTGTTGATATCGTGAGTCAATTTCGTCACTTTGTCAAATGTCGCAGAGCTTGGGTCTTTCTCGGAGGATGAAGTAAATCTCATCTTCTTTGCGGGATTGCTTGGAACAGATTTGGATTCACCCATTTGTGCCTTTGAAACTGCAATGTTCTTGCCTTGTCCTTTTGATGCTTGAGCCTCCTTACTTTGAGATTTCGAAACCATGTTTAAACTGCAAGAAAAACAACGACGGTTAGGTAAAATACAACAGTGGGGTGAAAGATTTGGCCTTTTCAAACCTAAGTCTTGTTTCAAACATCAGTGGGACTCATTCTTTAAAAAAAAAAAAACTTAAAATGATATGGAAAGTGAAGAAAGAAAAAAAAAAACGGAATGAGAAAATACCTTTGGTTTGCAAAGAAAGTTTTCTTTCTAATCAAATTTTGGAGACGAGGATGAGGAAGAACGCAAAAGAGAGGGAAACTGAGAATCAGAAACGCAGCTTTTCAGAAATGAGAGGGAAACTGAGAGAAAACTGAAAATTTTAGAGAGAACGTAAAAGTTTAGGTCAGGCGACCAAAAAGTTTATATAGTGACCCAAATATAAATACAACGTCGGTAGTCATAAAAACCGCCCTAGTATGTACTTATCACAACATTAAAATAACATCAACTAACGTAGTTAGTAAAAAAGCCTTTTGACTTTTTGTATTCTGAAAACGACGTGGTTAGTTGTGCTACACGTCAAAAGTTTACTTTTGAAGAAGTATTATAATAAGTTACCACATCGTTGTTTTATATGTAACCGATGTTGTTTTTCTAAACCTTGTTGCCTTTAGTTTAATGACCGACGTTGTTTGTTGTTGAATACGTCTTCTGTGTTTCAAGAACCGACGTCTATTCCTTTGTTAAACGACATTAGGTGTAATATAACCAAAGTGGATATGAATTTATTTTTTTTTATAAATTGAGTTTTTTTTTTCACGATTTCTTTCATTTTCAGTTTTCAATTAGGGTTCTAACTTCTTCTTGCCCTTGGCTCTGTCTCACCTCTTAGGAGGCAATTGTTTGGATGTTGATGTGTGTGTGCGTTTGTGTATATGAAAGACACAAACACACATCAATCATCAACTTCCAAAAAATTGTCTATCTGAATGCAAATCTATGGCTACCGTCGTCAAATTTTAGAGGAAATTTTTTGGATATTGATGTGTGTGTGCCTTTGTGTATCTCAAAGACACAAAGATACACACATCAATGTCTAAAATATTGTCTTTCTCTCACATTGATGGTCCGATTATGATGAGGAACAGAGTTCCATTTGGTAAGATTTCGTAACTCTTGAGATCTCAGAAAAATCTGATTATGTCGGCGGTTTTCTATATAAACCATCGTGGTTATTCTCAATTCTTGTCATTAAGTTGATCTACCGACGTAGGATAACAAAATCCAATAAATAAATTGAAAAAAAAAAATTACTATTAAGACGACGGTTTAAATATAAGGTGAGATGTATAAAGTGAATAAATATGACGGTAATTTTAACTTCATGACATATCTCATGGGATTTCAGAAAAATCTGATCCTGTCGGCGGTTTTCTATATAAACCATCGTGGTTATTCTCAATTCTTGTCATTAAGTTGGTCTACCGTCATAGGATACCAAAATAAATAGTAAAAAAATAATATTATTTAGACGACGGTTTATATGTAAGGGTAGACGTATAAAGTGAATAAATATGACGGTAAATTTAACTTCACGACGTGGTAAATTTTATTATACGGCCTTAATTGAACAAAACAACGTGGTTAGAATTATAGATACCGTCGTAGTACTCTACAAGAAATAAGTCGATAAATTAATCTTTACCGTCGTTGTATATTTATTTAATACGGCAGTATTTTGTAATATATTGCCGTGGATTCTTTGGAAATTATACGGCGCTGGATACGAAAACTTGGTAGTGTTTATTACGGAGTAAAAACAGCGGTTGTTTCTTTACATCGTCGTCTTTACTTTCTACGTCGGTGGATTCATACATTCTGCCATTGTTTGTGGGCTCAGAGTTTACTCTGAGGAAAACGTTTTTCAATAAGACGTCGCTTTTTTAATTAGGTGTGTTGTTTTTTAAAAACAACCTTTGGAATCTCCATTTTTTAATTGTTTAAGTTAATCATACACGGCAGTTTTATAAAACCGTCGTCTTTTCAAACACAACGACGATTTTCTTTTGAATCGTCGTTTTTTTCTGGTCGTCTTTTTCACTTTTTGTAGTAGTGATTGCGCCTACTTCTTGAGATTAGAGATTATTAATTTCAAGTTGTTAACTCTTGAGATACTTTGTCATTTTTTAAGATTATGTGAAATAGAAACATGTATTAACATTATTGTATAGAAGACCATGTAATTATTTTGATGCCATTAAATAAAATTTTTGTTTGTGCCTAAATAAATCACGGTCGTCAGAAGGGACCTCTTCTCGGCCATGGCACCTGTTCATGGACTGAAACGGCCACGTTTCGTCAAACATTTAGCCTTTTCGAAAACAGAAGAGAAGAAAAATACAAAGGGCAGGATCTTCTCGGCCTCGCAACCACGGCATTATGGGCCGAGGCCGAGGTCCATGAGAGACACGACCAAAGATACTATGGTGAAATCGCCACGTGGCCACAGGGTCCCATGCCCCATTTAATGAAATAGTGCCTCTGACCGCCACAACAAAACCACTGGGTGCAAGAAGCATTTAATGCACGAGAGCAGAAGGGAAGTGATTGAAGTTAGGATTCGGTAACAGGAACCAGGGTGGTTAGGCGCAAACATTCTCACAATGCATTCTCACAGCTTGAGGTCAGATCACCAACCACTGGACCAGAGCATTAAATGCATTCCCACGGCCAAGAGTGCAGAGCCCACGATTAGGGCGGTGGCCGAGATTTGCCGAGATTTATGGGTCACACCACCATGCTTCACGATCCCAAATGCCGATTTGACTACCTACTTGCCCCGATCAGACTCCACCATGCAAATATTTTCAAGCCATCAGACATATCTTTTTTCAGCCTCGATTGGCCCTCCAGGACTCCTCCTATAAATACTAAGCTCAAGACCACGTTCAAGAGGTCTAGCACCAAACAAAAGCCTCCTACGGAGCAACTTATTTTTCCTGTAATGCACTTTCAATACCTTTACATGCTTTCCTAGGAGTAGTGGTAGATTGTAAGGAAAATCCATTCATCAATATATCATACGACCCTTGATTTTCAAGGCGCCAGAGCACCATCCCTGTTATTGCCTCATTCACCCCATATATCATACGACCGTTGCTCTCCGAGTGACGCACCAGAGCACCGCCTAAAACCCACCACCAACACTACCACTAAACGGCCTTGTAGCTCAGGCCGTGAACCTGACGGCCGAGACCAGTTCCTCTCTCGGTCACAGTCGTTTGATTAGAAGTCGAACCCGGAACAGGCGCATCATTTGAACATCTTCTACCCAAACCCCATCACCATCTCGAAGCACGGTAGACCGTGCTGGCACGCCCGCGCACAACCGCACCGCATCCAAAAGGAGGACGTCACGTGTTGACGCACATCCCCTCGGCCCGGAGCACTAGGCCGCGAGATTTGCGACGGACCAACACTTTTAGTTCAATTTACTTGAAAACTTTGAGATCTTGAGCAAGAATGGTTAATTTTGACGATATAGGTGTGTAAGAATGTTATTCCATTCAGGACGTCACATCCTTTTAGTAAATCAAACCCATAGTTGCTTCCCCTGCAAAAAATTATACTAATTAAGAAAACCAACCCAAAATCAAGGCTCCACTCCATTGAAATATCATGTAGATATTATGAAGTGACAATAGACAAGCAATATGAAAGCAATAAAAAAGCAATAAAGGAGCAATAAAGTAGTTGTAGACAAGCAATACGAAAGCAATAAAATGGCACTAAACAAAGCACCTTATGGATGCCTTTGT
>NW_007362503.1:72306-83429 GCF_000346735.1 Prunus mume
TCCCATATTATACAATGTTTTAGTTGTTGAACTATTACAATATTTAGTTGCTACAGATAATAAATAGTACATAAAAAATCAAGGGAAATAGCGGTTAATGCCATTGCTTTCCAAAGTTTATCTGCAAACACCACCTTTACCCACACATTTTGCAAATATAACCTATAAATACATACTTATTGCCCACTTATCGGCTAGATAACACTTTTGGTTAGATTTTGTTCTCTCTCTCACATAGCTAGTCCAGAACAGAGAGCCAAAATCCTTTTTCAGGCAACCATACCCTTGTAAAAATACAATAAGTCAATTAATTTCCAAACATCAAATCTCAATTCCAAACTTCATTTCAAATGTTCATACCTATGAAGAGTATTCTTAATGCACACACTAAGAAACCTAAACCTAGAAATAAATTTGCATATACATGTATTACATATATATATATATATAGACACGCACACACATTCACCATATCAAGACATGTACCAGGGCAAACAATCCAACTCGGGGATTGTTTATTCTCAACCACATGCCAGGATCCTGCATCGTACATATGGCTAGGGATGAGCACTCCAACTGGGGGACTATTGCTCCCCAGCACGCACGCTTGGACCTGCATCGCACGTGTGGCTGAATCCAGTCGTACGCGTAGACTAACATCCAGACACACCTCCCAAAAAGTATATGCATGCCCTGATGGGTCCTAAAGACCAACTTTAATTTTTTTCCATAATTCCATCATCCTTTTCATAATGAACTAGGGGAAGGTACAACAAATGGTGTGTAGCCACATAAATCCCATATCCCAAAATATAGCCAAATTCCATAAACATAACCAAAATCCCAAATCCAACATCACCATAGTCTGAAATCCAAATCCATAGACTTTAACAATAATAATAAACAAATAATAATCCCTGGAAATCCCATAATCTCATTAAAATAAACCAATTTTCAATCAAATCACATTTCAAACCTGACCAAAACACAGTTATGCATGTACTTGCCAATATAAAAATAATATTCAATTGAAAACAAAGTCCACTTACAACAAGTCCAATGTTGCTCAACTGTGAGAGGTCCCTTTTGAGGATTACATGGAGCATGGGTACCTATTCGCGAGAAGAAGCAGATTTAAATCAATAGACGTACCCAACAACGAATTTTAACTTAAAACTCTTGCTTTCCGGGCCTCAAAGTGTGCCCAACCTTTAAGAAAGTTTACAGGACTAGAACTTCCAGAAGAATGAGATGGTCTCGGAAGATTCATGGTGAAACTTTCCATATTGGTCAACATGGCCCGCGGGGCACACAACCTCCGATTTTCGATCCTAGGTCCAACAAAGCCTACTGAACAAGTCTTGAAGTTTGGTCTCAATCGAGCGACCGGATCTAAGCCAATCACATGATAGGACGGCAATCAGTTCGCCTAACCCTAGAATCATTGACTGAGAGTATCCGGGACTAAGATTCTCGGTCTGCAAGTTCTTACACAATCTTGGAGGTACCAGGAACAACATAATTAGAATGGGAGCCGATCTATCTGTGCAAACCTATCGAACTCGGATATAGCATAATAAGCGCAATATTCGTTCGATAATCAAATGATAACCAATTCAAATCCGAGCATACTATCGTGCTCGGGATGACTTGTGGATCATTCTAAGTCTGAAAACAATTCACCTACACAAGGCCCACGCACCGCCGTCAACGGTGGGTGTCTTGAGGAAATTCTAACGACAGAAAATCTCAACCAAATAGGGTAATACCTATACCAACACGTTCATACTAACATAGAGAACAAGTTTTGTTCTTGGATTGGGGCCAAAAAAATGGCTGGAACTATGTGAAAACACAGATGAACCGTCGGCCCTATATTGGTGTTTTGTCAAATTTCAAAAACTTCAAAATCGATCTAAACCACTTAAATAAATAGATAGAGCACGAAGAGTAGATGAAGTTTCATATCTCACTTAACGGAAATGGAGGTTGGAGTGTTGGAAAATGCATAAAAACCGCCAAAAATCCTAAGTTTTTCTCGTTGTCAGCAAACCGGATCGGGTCTTGGGTGGGTTTTGTAGAGGAAGAGGGGAGAAAGATATTTCGTGAAGGTTGCGAGGGTAACCAAAATCGGACGGTGTTGAAAATTGAAGTGGAAGTGGAGAGATGAGAAAAAAGAATCTGGTCTAATATTTAAATTGGGACTTCACAATATTTACGATTGTGCCACTGCACTTCCGTAGATCATAACTCCTTCGTTTTAAAATGGAATTGAGCCTGCCACCATACGAACTCATATTAATGAGCTCTACGCAATGTTGCTACTCAATTCCCGAATTCCTCTCTCAACAAAAAAGACTAAAGTACCCTTACTCCAAGGGTAGAAATGTAATTACACAATTAAATAATTAATTAGAAACATTTTCGTGGGTTGGGGTGTTACATTGGATATGAAGAAGATGGGTATGGGTTCGATTGGAAAGTGACAGAAATGACAAAAATCTACTCAAGATTCGAAGCACATGCCCCTCACATGTCCATTTAGAAGGCAATGGGGATGAAATTCTCAAAAAACTAACAGCGAGTGCAACATTGGCTATTTTTAACGAGTTCAAGTGCTAAATCGGCAAATGAAATAATTCAAGGTCGTAAGTTTGAAACGTGTCATAGTTCAAGGGGCAAAAAGTCACTTTACCCTTAAATAAAAGGTGATATTGTGGAATTAGGATTGGTATGAAAGTACCTGTTGTTGCCTAGCGACCTGTTTGCGAAGCCTAGTTGTTTGCTTTCTGATAGCTTCCATTCATGACTGAAGGGCTGATAACTCGCAAGTGTACGAGCCAATTAGTAGCATAGCGAGACAAGTACGAGGTCGTGCCCAGGAGGACTGAGAAGTTCAGATTAATTATGTACTTAGATGACCCAATTCAAGAAAACAGGAAGTTAAGACTAAAACATAATTTAGTGAGAGATTGATTGATTGTGAAAGCAAATGAAGCAAAACAAAATTGCAAACAAAAGCAATAGACTTTTCAAGAGTGGTGTTGAAGATTGGAAAACAGATTTGGAGACTAGGGCATTTGATTCACCATAACAATCCAACTCTAGGTTATAAGGATTCAAGTGACAAGTCTGATTTAAATTCAAAGATTGGTTCTTCACAAAACGACTCCTTATCTTGTTGTGCAAATAACAAGATCTTGTCCGTAAGCATGTTGGTCTTTTGGGTGGAAAAATACTTTTCCAGGAACTTCTTTTGAATGGCAGCCCATGCAATGAGTGAACCAGGCTTCAAAAAATTCAACCATTACTTCGCCTTATCCTTTAAAGTATAAGGAAACACTCTCATTCAAAGTTGATCTTCCGTCACACCTATCAAGGGAAAATAGCTGACAACATTAAAAATATCATTTGCATGAGTCAATGGATCTTCATTAGGTAAACCATAAAAGGAAGGCAACATATTAAGAAGAGAAGATTAAAGCTCATAGTTTCGAGCTATGGTGGGCAGCAAGATGCTTGAAGGGGACGCTAGAATTGTTGGGATATCAAAGTCTCCCAAGAACTCATTGGCATCCATCTCTTCTTCTTCTTCTTGGTATGAAATTTCTTCAGAATTCGAAGGTGAAGAACCATGAAGGTCAGTGTGGAGAGCAACAGTTTGAAATGTGGCAAGAGCTTGCTCTTTTGTGGTTGACAGTTCTCTTTCTTGTATTTTGAATTTGAGAGATCAACCGGATAGGTTGCAACGTTGGTCTTGCTTCTAATGATCTAGAATGTTGGGACACAGACTTCACTTGTGTAGACAAAGAAATTTTGGTGCAATAAATTCTATTGGACGAGAAAATAATTAGGGTTCGGTGGATTAAATTGTGGGCCCCATAATTCGCCCATGTGGCGTGTGACTCATCAAAATCATATTAGTTGTCAAAAAGGGGACACGTGGCGACATCCGACAGAGTGCATCAGACGGTTCAAGATGAAGACAAAATTAAGGGAAAGAATCTTCTGTGATTGACTTTGATTTAAATCAAATATTAATAAGGTCAATCAATTGAAGATAATCTGGTTAAATTGCCAGAATATGGGAATTGATTTAAATCAAATCAAAATCCCACAAAACAAGGTTTTAAATAGGGAAAGTTATTTAGGTCAAGCATCCTACAAGAGCCTATAAATGGGAGGCTTCAAGACGAAAGAAGGGCCAGAAAAAACCTAGCATTGAGAAGAAGTAGAAAACTCCCTGCATTCTTCACCTACACTTTGGGAGAGCCACCAAGCACAACAAATACGTGCCGGTTCCTCCACCCTAGAAAATCCCAAACACCAAACAAGCCTTGTGCTACCCGTTTGATCAAGATCAAGTCCTACAACCCTTGCATCAAACACAAATTTTCTTTATACATTTTGGAGATCGAATCAGAGAATTCAATACAGAGATTGTACCCCTAAATTTCATAAATACAAACATTATTTTGTACACGTGTTCTTGTCTCATTTGTCGCAGGAAATTCGTGTTTACAAATTTGGCACGCCCGGTGGGACCATCTCTACCTCTCATCTCTTTTTTTCCAGTTCCAAAATCAACCAACACGCCAAACACAATGGCCTCTAAGAAGATTCAAACCGTTCCTGTGGCGAAAGGGAAAAGCGTGACCGCCTCCTTCTCAAGCGGAGATTCTGCTGGGGTCGTGGCCCGTAGCAAGGCCAAGGCGATATCCGCAACTCCACAGGTCATTTCCATACCGACTCAAGCCAAGGCGAAAGACGTGAATCGAAGGCGTGAACTGGTTATCAATCTGGCCTCTTTGGGGGCAAAGAAGAATACCTCCCGGGCGGATGAGAGAAATTCTCGGAATGAAGAAAGGAGTTTTTCGGGCTCGAAGAATTCAAGAGAACGTTCCCTCTCGCCTGTTTCAGACGCTGACTCAAGCACAGGCTCATACCATGGATCCCTGCCTGACGACCAACAGAAGAAGATTGCCTCGGCGTCCATAGGTGAGTCTTATTCTATGGCCATGCAGGTTATGGTGACAGGAGCAATGTCTATTGAAGAACAGCAGGCCCATATGAGCGAAGCGGTCACGAAACTGACGAAGATGGTCAAAGAGAAGGATGTGCAGATTGCTTCTCTCATCAACAAGTGGGAAGCACATCAGGATAAGGAGCCTGGTCAAGACGTAAATAAGAAAGGACCACATCATGAGGCGGAATCCAGCGAGAAAGGATTGGGTCATGAAGCAGAGTCGGGTGAAAAGTCGCACAAAAAAATTGATGCCGCCTCGGTGGGTTCTTTGTCGGTCCAACAACTTCAGGACATGATCACGAACACTATCAGAGTTCAATACGGAGCACCTTCCCAAGACACGCTCATGTATTCTAAGCTATACACCAGGAGGATAGACAACTTGCGGATGCCGACGGGATATCAACCTCCCAAGTTCCAACAATTCGATGGAAAGGGCAATCCAAAACAACACATTGCACACTTCGTCGAAACATGCAACAATGCTGGAACGGAGGGCGACCACCTAGTGAAACAATTTGTTCGATCCCTAAAGGGAAATGCATTTGATTGGTATGTAGACTTGGAGTCCGAGTCCCTTGACAGTTGGGACCAAATGGAGTGAGAATTCTTGAACAGATTCTATAGCACTCGTCGCACCGTGAGTATGATGGAACTCACGACTTGATGATGGCGTTCATTAAGCTTGGATTGCAAAGATAGGCTTTTGGAGATATCAGCAGTCGAGATGTGCATTCAAGGGATGCATTAGGGGTTACTCTACATTCTCCAAGGGATTAAACCCCACACGTTTGAGGAGTTGGCCACTCGTGCCCATGATATGGAGTTAAGCATCGCTAGCCACGGAGGAAAGCATGAGCCCGTCATCGAGCATAAAAAGGAGAAAGTCTTTGGACAAAAGATAGATAAGCCGGTCAAGAAGCCTACCAAGGAAGCAATGACAATCAACACTGTCCCGGTCAAAATCTCTACCCGAGATAAGAAGAGGGAAGTCAAAAGGATGGAGTCATCCCGAGAGGTAGATAGACGTCGACACACCTTGAAGGAATTGGAAGAGAAAACGTACCACTTTCCTGACTCCGATGTCGCAGGTATGCTTGAGGATTTGCTGGAAAAGAAGGTGATCGAATTGTCCCTAAATGAGATGAATCGGGTAAGCGGCCTGAGGAGATGAACCGGGTCAATGACCCTAAATTTTGCAAATACCACAGAATTGTCAGCCATCCAGTAGAAAAGTGCTTCATGTTGAAGAAGCTAATTATGAACTTAGATAGGCAAGGAAGGATAGAGTTGGATGTTGACGAAATTGTGGAGACGAACGTTGCCACAATTGTGTTCGGATCCTTTGATCCGGTGCCGTTGCCCGTATTGTCAAAAAGATCGGAGTTTCAATCTACAAGGGGCATACACCAGAAGACTGGTCTATGTACAAAAGGGGTGGTGGGCGAACCAAACAATCAATGTGGTGATGGCTTTATTGGTAACTCGTCTTTTGATGACAATGAAGGATGGACGCTCGTTACTCGGCGGAAGTCTCGTACGAAGCGCATTCCTCAACGACAAAATGCTCAATCAAAGAAGGAGCGGCAAAAGAGAGACTTTCACCAACATTCTAAGAACAAAACCAGACGGATGGTGAGGAGAGACTCCGAACAAGAAGATGGACCATTAATCCAAGGGCCACAAACTCCAGTTATGCTAGGAGAATACTTTCCCAAAGTGTTCTTTATAAGAGGGCCAATGGAGACAGTCCATATGACAACTTGCTATCAGGTAGATGGCGAAGATGCCTCGGAAGGAAGATATGAAACTCATGAAGAGCGAAAGGTCTCAACACAAGCAGAAAATCCACCAGCGCATTCAAATATTGAAGAAGCGGTGGAACTCCCTGAAGCCATGCGTGTAGCATTGGTAAAGTTATTAATGGATCTCGATATCCAACCAAATAAGATAAGGAAGATCGGAGAATTAGAGCCTGAGTCTCAAGACCATTCTATTTGCTGTGCAACGTGCGCTTCCATCACATTCACCGATGAAGACCTCTTGTTAGGATCTAAACCACATAATCGTCCGCTTTTCGTGTCAGGGTATGTGCGAGAACAAAAACTTAGTCGCATGCTTATGGACGGAGGTTCAGTAGTGAGCATCATGCCTAAATCCACGATGATGAAGTTAGGCATCACCATGGACGAATTGTCTCGCAGTCGTCTCATGATTCAAGGCTTCAATCAAAGAGGACAAAGAGCTATGGGCATGATCAGAATTGAGCTCGTGATAGGTGATTTAAAGTCAAACACCCTATTTCACGTGATTGATGCTAAGACCTCCTACAATCTCCTATTAGGAAGGCCATGGGTGCATGAAAATGGGATAGTGCCTTCAACCTTACATCAATGTTTCAAATTTTACAGAGGAGGAGTAAAGAAAATCTTGGGTGACGTCAAACCATTTACTGAAGCCGAGTCTTACTTCGCGGACGCCAAATTTTACATGGATGAAGACGTGGTATCTGAAGTTATTCCCGTGGAGGTTCACTCGACAGGAAAAGCCATGCCAAGAAAAGAAGAGCATTCAAAGTGCCCTCCCGCTACAGAGAATGTTTCGAAGAAGTCAAAAAGCACTTTGTCCGGACAAATGGGATCATCACCGACAGATTCACGGAAGGTGTCTACTCCCGTCCTCCACTATGTCTCATCATCCCGACAGAAGGAAGGACAATCCCCATTTGGAGAAGAAGTAAAGCCAAGGAAATGAGGAGAAAGCGACATGAAGTTCTTGAAGGAGTCGACAACCATACCTTTACCCAAGTTGAATAATTCAGACGTTTCGAAATCTTCGGTACCAGGGTTCGTCAGACCATCATGATAGGATTTTTAGTACCTGCGCAAACAGGGTTAAAATCACTGAAAATACTTGCAAGAATACAAGGTAATTGTAGTATAAATGCTCATGCAAGGTCGTTGTCCCCAAAGATTGTTTGACTAATCTGTAATTAAACTAACTCTTAATTAATAACTAAAATAGTAAAAGAAGTTGAAGGAGCAAGGTTACACAATTGACTCAGCTAGAGCAGGCCTAGGTTTTACTCATGTCGCACCTGTCAAGATCTCTGCTAGAAGAAAAGAAAAGAAAGCAGAAGCTCAACATATTAGTGTCGAAGCGGTTGAGGAGGAAGAAGAACCAAAGGCTGGTAAGAGAGCCTCAGTATTCGACCGTTTAGCCAAGCCTACCCAACGGACCTCAATTTTCAGCCGCATAAAAGAATCAACATCACGACCTTCTGTGTTCAAAAGGATAACTGGGCATGATAGCCAAATAGGAATTCAATCAACCCCACGCAGATCGGCGCTAGAAATACTTGGAGTTCCAAGCAAGTCGTCTAAAGAGAAAAATCAGCAAGAATTGAAAACTAGAGTTCATGTCGATTCAACGGAAGACAATGAAATTCGGAGCTTAATCCCGTCACGTATGAAATGTCACTCTACATTAGACGTAACTTCAGGTGACCAACTCAAAGTGAAATGACGAACAATCATACAAACTCGGGAAACTTTGAGTCAGCAAAACAAAAATGATGATGAAGAAGCAGAGGTTCTAGCTGTTCATCACGTTACGATCAAAGAGCTCGATGAAGAGGAACCTTTCGAGGAGGAGGTTCATAAGGCTCCTGCCGCATTAGAAGATGGAGGCCAAGCGACTGTTGATGAACTAAAAGAACTCAATCTTGGCACAAATGAAGACCCAAGACCTATCTTCGTTAGTGCACTTTTGAATCCTAGTGAAGAAGAGTCCTATCATCAACTGCTACTTGAGTATAAAGATGTCTTTGCTTGGACATACAAGGAGATGCCAGGCCTTGATCTGAAAGTTGCTGTCTATCACCTTGCAGTAAAACCTGGAACACGCCCAATCAAACAAACTCAACGTCGCTTCCGTCCGGAGCTCCTAAGTCAAATCGAAGCCGAAGTTGACAAGTTGATCGCCGCCGGATTTATTAGGGAGGTGAAATACCCGACGTGGATAGCGAACATTGTTCTGGTGAAGAAGAAAATCACTAGACAAATTCGTATTTGTGTTGACTTCTGAGACTTAAACGAGGCTTGCCCGAAGGATGACTTTCCATTGCCCATAATTGAGCTCATGGTTGATGCAACCACAGGTCCTGAAGCCTTATCTTTCATGGATGGTTCATCTGGATACAATCAAATAAGAATGTCGCCAGAGGAAGAAGACCTCACAGCCTTCTGCACTCTAAAAGGAATTTACTGTTACAAGGTGATGCCATTTGGCCTCAAGAATGCAGGTGTGACCTATCAACGTGCAATGCAAAAGATCTTTGGTGACATGCTTCACAAGAATGTCGAGTGTTACGTTGATGACCTGGTGATCAAGTCAAAAAGAAGAGAATATCACTTGAAAGACTTGAGAATGGTGTTTAACAGATTGCGGAAGTACCAACTCAAGGTGAACCCATTGAAGTGTGCTTTCGGCGTCACGTCAGGTAAATTTCTTGGTTTCATCGTTAAATATCGAGGCATCGAAGTAGATCAGACTAAGATTAAAGCCATCCGAGGTATGCCCGAGCCAAGAAATTTACGTGAGTTGAAAAGTTTACAAGGGTGTCTCGCGTTCATTCGGCGATTCATCTCAAACTGATCAGAAAGGTGTCAGCCGTTCAATCGCCTTATGAAAAAAGATATTCCATTTGTTCGGGATAAAGCTTGTCACAATGCATTTGAAAGCATAAAGAAGTACCTATCGAGTTCACCACTATTAGGGGCCCCTATTTCAGGCAAACCACTCATATTGTACATTGCGGCTCAAGAGAGCTCAATTGGAGCCCTGTTGGCGCAAGAGAATGAGTCATACAAGGAGCAAGCACTCTATTATATAAGCCGAACTCTTACTGGTCCCAAATTGTACTACACGCCTATAGAAAAGACGTGTCTTGCACTTGTCTTTGCTATTCAAAAGTTAAGGCACTACATGCAAGCGTTCACGGTTCATCTAATTGCACGAGCTGACCCGGTGAGGTACGTTATGTCAAAACCAGTCTTGACGGGGCATTTGGCCAAGTGGGCGTTACTTCTCAATCAATATGAAATCATCTACACTCCAGCAAAGGCGGTAAAGGGGCAAGTTGTTGCAGATTTCCTAGCCCATCATCCAATTCCAGCAGACTGGGAAATTTCAAATGACTTACCCGACGCGCCCATCGTCGCTTGCCCATGCTCCAGCGCGTAGCCCATGTCGCGCTAGGCCCATCTTGCGTCTCAGCCTACGCAGCCCAGCTTCTCCTCCTGCGCAGCCCACGCCTCATGCAAAGCTTTCTTCGCTGACATTTCTCCAGCTTGGATGATGTTTTTTGACGGATCGGCTCATAAAGATGGGGCGGGGGCTGGCGTAGTCTTCCTGTCACCCGAGAGACACGTATTGCCCTACTCATTCTCTTTAAGTGAACTTTGCTCGAACAACGTTGTAGAATACTAGGCTTTGATCATGGGCTTACAAATGGCCGTAGAGATGAAGATATCGAGCTTAGAAGTATATGGTGACTCCATGTTAGTGATCAACCAATTGTTGACCCATTACGAATTTAGGAAGGATGATCTAATTCCATATCACCAAATGGCCACGCAATTACTGGAAAGGTTTAACTTCTTGACGCTAGAGCATGTGCCAAGAAAGGACAACCAAATGGTAGATGCCTTAGCCAATCTTGCCGCTACGTTGGCGTTGACAAAAGATGAAGCGGTGAATCTTCCAGTTTGCCAACGTTGGGTTGTTCCATTAACACTTGGGGCATGGCAAGAAGGAGCCAACGTTATCTCGGTATTGTCCATTGACATTGACGATTGGAGGCAACCTTTAATGGATTATCTTGAGCATGGGAAACTGCCAGATGATTCAAGACATCGATCAGAGGTACGGCGTCGGGCACCTTGATTCATTTATTATAAAGAGATTCTATACCGTCATTCATTCGAAGGCCTTCTAAGATGCTTGGGGGAAGAAGATGCATCCAAAGCAATGGAGGAGGCTCACTCAGGTATTTGCGGAGCTCATCAATCAGGGCCAAAGCTACATTTCCAAATAA
>NW_007362503.1:98531-127328 GCF_000346735.1 Prunus mume
TGCTGTTGGCGGTGGGTGAGGCTAGGTATGGCGGCGGGTAGGGGTTGGGTATGGGGTGGCGGTGGGAGAAGCAGAGGCTTGGTAGGGTTTGCTTTTATTTGTATTTTTATTTTCAATTTTATGTTTTTTGGTTAGGTTATATAATTAATTTCAAAGAATTTAAATTATTTAGAAGTAAAAAAAAAATTAAATTGTTGGGTCCTACGGTGGCCACATTAGCAATTAATGATTGACCACACGGTCAACTTAACATAAGGATAAAATTGGACAAGTTTGAAAACATTGGGGTTGTAAATTGATGAAATTCATACCTCGAGGCCATATTGAGAATGTCCTCAAACCTATAGAGGTCTTTTGATGTTAGTCCAAGAAATAAATTTAAACAAAATCATAAAATTTAGTATTTATAAAATAAAAAATAATTAAAAAAAAGTTTTATTTTATTTTATTTACTAAAACAACGCACACACACATGCACTCTCTCTCTCTCTCTCTCTCTCTCTCTCTCTCTCTCTCTCTCTCTTTCTCTCATCAAACCCCACACCCAACTAGTGTTGGCTCTGATCCAAGGCTCCAAAGGCGACCACACTAGGCCTCACCTCTAGGGACCCCAAAATTTAAATATGTATACATATTGTATTCTTGTAAAATGGATGGAATATGCTAGAATATTAAGCTGCACAGATAGTAAATAAGACACAATATTTAACGAGGTTCGGCCATGCCTATGTCCTCGGAGAGCAGTAGCAGTAACTTTTCCACTATGTAAAATAATAAGGCTTCAACTTTAGTGTTTACAATATATGTGGCTAACTGATTTTTCTCTCTGCTCTCTTTTTCTCTCCTTTCACTCTCCTTTTCTTTTCTTCTCTTCTTCCTTTTCTTCCTTTCTTTCCTCTATGACAAGGCTCTCATTTCTTCTCAGATGGATGTGTCATCTTACAATGAATGGAGGAAGTCCATTTATAGGCAAAGCCTCTTGGCTTCCCGTGGATGTGCAATCATTTCTTCGAATATGTGGATTCCACTTCCACAACACTTTTATCATCACATCACCCACTTGGACAACATGTCTTCATTATTTCTGAATGCATGGGCTCCACTCTAGACTTTACAACATGTATATGCCGATGTTACAAGTGATTTTTTGAAGTCCAATAATGCAAGGGCCCAAATGAAAATCACTACTCACTACAAGTTCTTGAACAATACAAGGGTCCGTATTTACACTTGAATGTTAAAAACTTATTACTTTGCTATCGAACAACAAACATCCAATTAATTCAATATTTCCTAGAATAAAATCTTGACTTCTTCTATTTTGATGATGACTTTTCAACGATCTGACTTTTTATTTATTTATAAAAATGTTGTTATGTTTCCTATTTAGATCGGTGCACTAGATACTAAGTTATATTAGGTTTTGATAAGAGTTTAAATTAGGTTATACCTTGAGGCCCAAAACCTTGTGGAATAAGGAAAGGTTTTGAAGCCTATTATAGGGTCCTATTTATTTCCTTTTTTGAGTGAACAGTTCTGGTGGGCTTGGAAGATTGGCCCTTGGTGATGAGTAGTGATGACTTGACCTAGCCCTATATAAGGTTAAGGCCCTGCTCTCATCAGACACGTTCTCTAACCTTAATCTCATCATAAAGAGATAGCTGAAACAGATTATGAGAGAGAGCAGAAGTCTTGAGTCATTCATGTTCTTATTGGGATTGTTGCTGCTGCGGTTAAATGAGTTCAGAGGTCGTGTACTCAAGAAAGATGGCACCAGGTATGCCTTTATGTATTTCAGGTTGTGTGAAAGATCATGAACACACATATTAAATAAATCTAACAGTTGGTATCAGAGCACATGGTTATTCGCACACACTGAAATAGTTTTTCAAGCATTCCTATTATGATTTCATATCTGTTTATGCCATGATGAGTTTTTGGTCATGTTTAAAATTTGAAGATGGATTAAACATGTTTTCAAAAATATCAAGAATATTAAAGAAACTGGAAAAGCATGTTTTTTCATATCTTCAAAACTTTAAACACGTTTTTTACCTACTAAATGACCTTAAAACACTAAATATGCCCATATGTCAGGGCAAAGCAGTGAGTTGTGTTAATTAGGTAATTCCCTATTCAAAAAGATTTTTTGTGTAAAAAACGGACACCAAAAACCCCTAACACTGTTCACGGCAGAAAATACTATTCACTGCAATTTATGGTTTTCTCTCTGGAACTGTGTTTGTTTGGTTATTTTCTAAGCTAGATAGGTGTTTGTCTTTGTTATGAGAATCAACAAATTTTTCATAACAAAACCAAACCTAAATACGAAACCCTAAAGAAATAACCAAAATTGCCTCGTATCTAAATTACTTGATTAGTTTCTTCAACAAATAGAATCTCTTGCACAAGAGAACACGTAATTTGTGTAAGCTATAAGTAATCTCTTGCCACAAAGGTGTGATACTTAATTAAGGAAGCTTGCATGTGTTATTTGTGTTAACTAATCACGAATGGAGTTCTAGTAAAGAATATAGGGGAGCTAATTAAGAAGTGGAACGAAGATGAGCTAGAGCGAAAAAGGGTTGAGGCACAGCGACATCGTCGACCTTGTGGAGGACTCATAAGGATATACACTGCTATAAAGGATAGTCTCATAAGTCTCAGGATCGCTATAAAGCTCGATGTATGTGCGTATGAGAGAGGACAAAACGTCAATAAGCTACTTCGATACAAGAATCTCCTAGTGCAGTCAGTGAAACCTATGCCCTAACCTGAATCACCTGTTGAGATTTTCGATACCACCACTAATAGGGAGATAGTGGTACTTGACCCGTTCCCTGCTAGGGAGAATAACACTTTCATGGCAGCACGTTGTGACTAGGAGGATTAGATAGCTACCTGTTGTTTTCATTAAATATTATTGGAGTAGTTTATTTTAAGTTGGATGCAAGATTTATTTTAGACTTGGATGATGTAGTTTCAGTACCCTAAATAAAGAGAAATTTAATTTATGTTTCAAGATTATTAAGACTTGGTTTTATCTTGGATTTAGTAAAGATGTTTTTGTATCTCAGGATTATATTGTCTCAATTACAATAAAGATGGTTAAGTTTTAATAGTTGAATGGAGTGAGAAAAAGATTAGAAGTAAAGGAACATCCACTAGGTTATGGCATGGATATTTAGGGCACATTTCAAAGGAAAGAATGAAAATTCTTGTTAAAGAACAAGTCTTGCCACCACTACATTTTGGTGATGACGAAATTTGTATTGAATGTGTTAAAAGGAAAACTCACTAAGACTAAGAAGAAACAACTCGCAGTAGTGATCTTTTAGAAATCATCCACATAGATATTTGTGGACCATTCCCTTATCAAAAAATTGATGTAAATCGCTATTTCATCACCTTTATAGATGACCATTGTGCAGCAGAGGTGTAGAAAATGGCTTGCTGTGCAAAAACGATCGATTGCTTCTTCGAAGAGATTTATCTCTTTTGCACAGAGAGCTGCATGGCTCACAGACTTGCAAGCAATCGATTGTTTCGACTATTGGGAATTTTTTCCACGTGTTTTGGCTTGGTTTTCCACATGTTTTTTTAGTTCCCATTCCAAATGATTTTGTAACCCCAAAGTCAATGAATTATTTGGGAAGCTTGTGAGCTGTTTTGGGGTTTGGAAATTAGTTTGGGAATTGGGAATTGATTTGTATTAGCTCTAGGTGTCACTTCCAGCATGTGTTGTAGTTCTAGGTGCATGACTTCTTATCTCAAGCATTAATGAAGGTGGCTGGTATGAAGACTTCTCAGCACAAGATAGGGGTGGCTGGTATGAAAACTTCTTAACACAAGACATTGATGAGGGTGGTTGGCAAGGTGAGGTAGCAACTGAAGGAAGCTCCCTACTTGTCTATTTAAGGAGGAAGTGCAAAGATTACAAAGAGTACATGCCCAAAGAAATGTAGGTGCTGAAGCTAGGGGGCTTCAAGGCTAAGGGGTTGCAGCTCATCTAGTCCAATAAAGTACTGGGGTGCTTTAAGAGCAAGTGAGAGCACGAATGCAAGGTGTCCAAGAGAGCCAGAGCAAGAGGGCTTAGGCTATAGGGCAAAGGGTAAACACATGGGAGAAAGCTAAGGAAGCTTTGAAAGACGGCAAAGCAGAGGCATCATTAAATAGGGTGAGAGAGAAAAGTGAGCTTGAGGGAGAGAGTAATGCTCCAAGAGGGTTTCTGTGTAAACCAAACTTGTAAGATACTCTTTCATAAGTGAAATTTCTCAAGGGGATTATCAAGAGGATGAAGGCAAGATTGGCCGAACCTCTATAAATCTTTGTGTCCAAGATTGTATGCTTGTTCCGGAGGTGTTCACATTCCATTCATTCATGAATGGTCGTGTGTGTGCCAGTCGCAAAGTACATTGATAACGAGTTCTTAGGGAGTTTCTGCAATCCAAGATGTCTTGGAATGCTTTGCCACTCACCGAGTGGCACCCGGGCTCGTTTGTCTTAACGAGCGATGCCGAGGAGACTTGTGTTGGAAGCAGATTGCACAACACGGTCCCCCTTTCTCATACACATTTTACAAGCTTAATAACCATACCCCATATAGGCGAGCATAAAGAGTTAGAGAGGAAGATATGAGCTTTATCGTGTGTTTGATGTGCTTGCTGCTATGGTTTCTCAATGTTAGTATATTTCATTTGTATATGAATGGAGTCTTACATGTGGTATCAAAGCCTTTATATGCATCTATTGATCTAAACAAGATAAAAATTGGAAAGCATGCATGAGACTTGTTAATGCTTTTTTTGGGAGGTCAACTTAGAGAGAAGTGGATAGTCTTCAGCAAGGGAGAAGGTGAGAACCTTCAGCAAGAGAAGAGCCTGCAGAAGACAAAGTAGGAGAAGCAGTCGTTAAGCTTCGGACACCGGTGCAGTGCTGGCCAAAGGCTCTTTGATACTTAAGTCAGTTGTGAGTGGTAAATTTGGCAGAGTAACAATAAAAGTGAGAGAGAAGTTACCCTTTTTACTTGGGTCTGCTCCCTATTTATAGGGAAGTGAAAGTGGGAGGTTTGCACAAAGTTTCGATGTGGGACTTTGTGCAAGCTGCTGTGGTGGTGACACGTGTCCTAGAGATTAGGTTTGGCAGTTAAGAGCTTCGGCAGTCGGGAGCTTCGGCAGATGTCTGGCACCTTGGAATGGTGTCTTCCTTCGGCAGGGAAGAAGGCGTGTCTGCCTGGTGCTAGTCGTTTTGAGGCTGCATATGCTCGGTTGATTATGGTGTAAACAAGACTTTTTTTTACTATTTCAAGTTTTAAGTTGTGTTCTCATTATAACATGACATGAAGATTTGTAATTAAAAAAAATTGATGTATCATTGGATTGCTATGTTGATCAAATGCCATATTAGTTTTGCATTCAGATGTATGATAGAAATGTGATTAGGCTATCATGGTTTTCCTCTCTAACCATATAATTCCACATAAAGCCAAGCATTCTTCTTACGGCTAGATCCAATCTCCTGGTCCCTGCGGAAAGAAAAAATAATTTCACGTTCTTCCTTTCGGGAAGGGAGGATTAGGAAAATCCTATTGATTGCAGCTTTCTCCAGACCTCCGGGAAAAGCATGAAAAAAAAGGCTCGAATGGTACGATCCCTCCGTCACCCCAGAATGAAAGGGGCGATCTCGTAGTTCTTGGTCTGTGAAGATACGTTGTATCCCATAAGGGGTCATGTCTTGATATAGAATGTGTGTTGGTTGTTTAGTCTACAGATGAATGTTGAGTAGATGTTTTGTGTCACTTCAAAATATTGATGACAAAATTTGAAACGACCCGACCTAAATTCCACTTTGAGATCCGGGTCGAATCCTGTTTAAAACTGACACCTGGTGACTATGGGTCGTAACTGACCAAAATGCCCTGAAAACAGTAACATAAACCCTGAGCCCCTAACTTGTGGCTGCGCCTGATAACTGTAGGCTGCCTACGTACCCTTACTGAGGGATCAAGCCACACGTAGTTCTTTCCTCTGTTCCTGACCTGTAACTGAACTGTTTACAGTAAAACTGCTCTAGGGCTGACCATTCTGGAGTATCCGGGACGATCCGTCAACTACTATACGATCCTTGGAAAGTCTAGATTAACATACTTGGAATTAACTACGATCTAACGGTTCAAACGTATTGAACCCAGAAATCGCACAGTAGGCGAGACCCGTTCGGGGTTCAAACGATATCCGAATTAAGGTCCGTGAAATCCTACGCGCTCGTGAGGACTAGGAGATCATTCTAGGACTGACTTTGGTCTCCACCCTACTGCTCACGCGCCACCCACGCGCCGGCAGCGCGTGATGCCTAAAGCGATAACGCTTCGCCGGAAAATCTCAACATCTCAGCTCAAGACTCCTATCCTAGGTAAAACACCCTATTTGGAACCACTTTTGTTCTTGGACCTACCCCAAAAACTGACCGGAAGTGGCCGAAACAGTGACCCGAAAACCTGCTGAAACCTAGCTCGTAAATCGAGCGATCTACGCTGGAAATTTCTGAAATATTATCCAATCAGCAGCTAGAGCATGAAAAATAGCCAGAAATCCATACCTCACTCGTCCGATTTGGTGGCCGGACGACGGAGAACGAAAGCTTGGAAGTTTTGTCAAAAACTGTCCAGCACCGCCTGTTTCGTGGCTGTTTCCGGCGACTATGGCGGCGGATCGAGGCGGAGAATGGCTGTGGTTGGAAGAGGGGAGTTTGGTGGTTCGTTTGGCACTGGTCTTGCCTGAATCGGAGGTCGGAGCTGAGAGAAAACAGCTCCCAAAGTCGGCTGGTCGCACTGAATGAGGAGAAGAAAACTGGGTTTATAAAATTTAAACTTCGAAATATTTACGGTTATGCCACTGAACTTCTTTTGATCGTAACTCCTTCGTTACAATTCCGATTTGAGTCCACTACATGTCTACGAACTCGTTTCGTCGCGCTCTACGCAACGGTACAACTAAAATCCCCAAATTCATTCCCGGTCAAAAAGTCAACTTTTAAACTAATAAAATATTCTAGGGGTATTTTAGTCTTTTTCTCAAATAAATTAATAATTAAATATTAATTTTGGGTTTGGGTTATTACAAAATTACATAATAAGACAGACCAATTGAAGTTTCCTGCTTACAAGTGTCTACAGTTGAATGTGTTTTATGGTGGAACAAGACAAAACATCAATTTCTATGAATATCAAGGCCTTTTCAATCCGCAAATGCGATTATGCCTTGATACTGCCGGTGGTTTGGTGAGATCTGTGGATGATTGATTTTGAAGCGACAAGATATGCAAAACTATATTCAATTCTACCATCTTTTATCATTACGTAAATAAGGCTTGGATCAATGCTTTCTTTTGGGGATCAAATACCCTACAAGTTGAGACCTTTGCTTTTGAATCTCTTCAGATGCATAGTCCAATTTGATCTTGAAAATGATAAGTTATTCCCAACATTATTGTGGTGCTGGTCCTAGAACTGGGTATATGGCCATAGGCTTCAGGTCAGCTGCTCAAAACAAAGATGGCATAAGACATGTGGTAAGCACGATTCGATTCGATATAAACATATTTTCGCCCACATCACGGTCCTCTTGTTCCAATGAATTGGCTGAACTTAACTACTTTAGGTTGGTGGCTCAAGCCCTATGCTAGCCATACATATCAATATTGCAGCACTTGGCTGAGGCAGGGCTCAAGTAAGCCAGTTAATTTTTGGTACTTATGACCTATCAAAGAAAACGCTTCTGAAGGGCTATTGGAGGCCATTTTTCTGCAAAACTTGTATCTCTAGTAGTATTAGTACATGTATAGTTGTCCATTCCTTCAACTTCAACAGAAAAAGTTAAAGCAAATGGGAGGCCACATCTCTTATGTTCATACGACCATTGCTTTGCTGCATTAATAACAAGAGCAGTATACCAGCAGAGGGGGCAACCCATCAAAACTATGAAAAAGAGCAGCACTAATAGCAAATATAACTGTTAAACAGGCACTGGTGTAGGGTAGCACACTAGTTTATGAGATACTTTTGCCTTCCAGTCATCCATGACCAATGCTCTCTGAAAGCCTTAACGCCCTTTGAAGGTCTTCCACTTGCACAATTTAAATCCCTTGTGCTTGCCCTCAATGAAGTCGTCAGCTTCAACATTGATGGTTTCCTAAAAAATGATGCAGTTCCCATTCTTGTCATACTGTGTGACTCTCTCAGTCACTTCAACTGACTTGTGACCCTTAGGGATGAGCTGCTTTTGCTAGTAATAGCCATAGTCAAGGTTGAGCTGCTTTTGCTGGTGCTCATACTGGCCACAGTCTTATCTTACACTGGTCTGGTTGTTGGCCATAGTGAGGGACTTCAGTGAGAACCATAGGGGCTCTTGCCATCCATTGAACATGAGAATAATAATCTGAGCCATTTTGGTGCTTGGTTGGGTACTCCTAGCTTCTGCTCATTGTTCTACAATCACAAGTTGAAAGTATTAGGAGCATTAAGCTTCAATTTATAGACAGAAATGTTTTGCCTTTATTCTAAAATGATTAGTGTGGCATCTAATTCTCTATCTTTTTGTCTATATCAAACAGTTGATTCAAGCTTAAGAATATAATAATGTTGGAAGGAGGTGAGCCTAAAATTGGATATGTTTTCTTCTTTTTCAAGCTTACATCTTCCAATGACTTGATACAACATGAACTGGTTCCTACTTGTTTCCTTGCTGGCCTCCAACTCGATGTCAAAGGCTGTCGGGATGTTTATGCTTCTTTTAATAAGTATGTGGAAGTTGAGCGCGACAATGAATACCATGCTAAAGAACATGGTTTGCAGGTTAATTATTGAACTTCTATTGGCGATTGATCACAAGCTGCTCTTAATTACTTCGATATATCAATCACTTGCCAAAACTAGTGTTTTTGGATTTATTTACTATGCCTGTGAGATTTTGAAGAGCAGAGGATCCAATTGGTTGGTATTGACTAAGAATCCGATTGATGGGCCCGAGAGAATTTATAACTTCGGGAGGATGTAAGGATCGATATGAATCCGATTGATGGGCCCCAGTGGATTGATAACCCCAGGGTGATGTAGGGATTGACATGGACTCAATTGATCACTCCTAGAGGATTGGTAATCTTGCAGTGATGTTGGGATTGACATGGATCCAATTGATCGCCTCCAGGGGATTGATAACTTGCATACCCTCCCCAACAAGCCAACACTCAAGAACAGTACCACCCAACCCCAGCTAGCTACCATACCCCTATAACTAACACCCACCATAGCCTCCCAAGGCCACCCCAACCCCATGATATCATGGACTCATAGATCTATATGTATTTAACAATTTGTGCAAGAAAAGTATTGAATGTTAAAATAAATAAATAAATAAAGCAACAAGAACACAATCAACAATTGAACAAAAACATAAGGAACCCAAAACATAATTAGGCTAAAATTAGAGGGGCAACAGGTCTCCACAACCCCCACCAAAAGTCCCACTTCCAATCTCTACTCAATTTTCCTTCTCTTTCCCAACTCGATCTCTTACATATTGCTTGGAGATGTCAGTCGATCTTGGGGAAACTATTGGAACATAGGTCTCGGCTTGCTAGCTTATGCCTTGTGCATTTGTTGGGGTTGGGGCAGCCTTGGGAGGCTGTTTTGGCTTTCAGTTACAGGGTGTGGTGGCTAGTTAAGGTTGGGTGGGACTGCTCGTGACGGTTGGCGGGTTGGGGGAGGGGATGCAAGTTTGGACCAAAATACCCTAAATAGATAACATAAGTTAGAATAATTTGATGGAACTTAGAATGGTCCTTAAATTGCTACAATTATGAGACTACAATGGTAAAATTGAAGGAATTGAAACTACAAGGTCAAAAGTGGTTGAAGTGCCAAACTACATGGACCAAAAGTGACTTTTGGCCAAAAAATAATGATAAACCAAATTTAACCAAACTATTGATTATACTTAGCCAAATTTACATTTTCTAATAAATGGGAGAGGGGTCTCATATCGAATTAATTAACCATTAAGCGAGCTTATACTAAGCGATCAATTTATAATTTGTTATACTTAAGGAAATCAAAGAAATATAATGATTCTTTTAAGACAATCGATACAAATACCTAATTGTTTTTTTTTTCTATGATTCTAAGAGTTTAAATCTAAACACAGCAATAGATTCCAAGTTCAAATTTGCCCTTCCCGCCTCATAAAAAAGTAGGGAACAAAACATTTATAAATTTTATTAACTATATTCATTCACCATATAATACGATCTTTAGAATACAATAAGTATATATGTCAAACATTTCATACAAGATAAGTATATACATGCCAAACATTTTATACAAGATTCTACTTAATAAATGCTCTAGATTTATAGTCAAACAACACAAATAAGATTCTACTTTATCAGTGGTCCAAATTTACGAGATTTTGCCTAATCAATTGTCCAAATTCACAAATTATACTTAGCGTTCAAATCAATGGCCCGAATTTACAGTTTGCTAGCATATCATTATATACAGTTCATACAAGATAACACCTAATTAGTAACCCCACTTACAATTAAGATAACACTTAATTAGTTCAATTAAGATCTTGAGTAATCAAAATTTATTTACAAGAGTACATTTAATTAATGACACAAATTTTTAGTTTGACAATATTACTTGCAACACATTTCAAACAATAGTCTAACTACTAAATGTCCAAAATTTACAGTATGTCAATATGACGTGTCAGATTAAATGGTAAGAAAAATAATCCTTTTAATCCAATGCCGAATATACTTCTTTTTATATATAGATATTTTTATAGACAGCTAGTTACGTATCTAGCATAGTGTAACAATCTTGACAAGGTATATTTTTAAAGTAACCGAGTCACGCTTTTATTCATTATTTATTTCAATGTTAGTTTTAAGATTTTCTTAACAAAATGCGTTTCAAGATAGTTATAGAAAATAGATCTAAACCCCAACATGCAACTACATAGACAAATAAAGTAAGATATAGTGAAAAATAAGATATTACGTCTTGTGTAGAGATTGACTCTGTAAAAAAAAAGGTTTAAATGAACACACCCATAGTTTATTGTTGAACATTCCTGTAATCATAATATCACAAAAGTCACGTGTGTAAAAGAAAATGGTACATATATGTTAATACATGCTCTTGAGTATAAATTTTTGATGGTTTAATTGTTTATATTGTGTTTATGTTAGAACAGCTTAGAAGCCACCACCACCACAATTTTTACATTCTTGCTTTTCTCTAGAGTCAAACAGGGTGAAGCGTGTCGCCACGCGCATCTGATTGCGTCTTACATTGGAAATCCAGGTGCCATCAGGACATAAGAAAACATGAATAGAGGGCTGAAACTCTAATAAAGGAAAGTATGTTACCGGGAATGTAAACGGTAAATCTGACCTTTTTTTCTCCATCGTCTCTCCTCTCTGGTTAGATCCCGGTTCTTTCCTAATTCTATGTGGCCACCTAAAATATAGAAATAATTAACTATTTTGCTTCAAGAGAAAGAAAAAAAAACCAGAAAAGAAAAGAAAAATTGAAAAAAAGACCGGCTGTTGTATACACCAAAACCCAGAGAGAGAGAGAGAGAGAGAGAGAGAGAGTTCTGCTGAATCAATTTCAACTCCTATATAATTTGCAAGCAGAAAGTGTCTCCAAAGAAGTTTCACGCACAAGATTGTTGTGGTCAAATTCGTGGTTTTCAGAAACCAATTAGTTTTTTTTATTCGTTTTAATATGGAATAATTCGGTGGTTGTGAATTTGGGGTTAGGATATTGATTTTTGGGGTGTTTGTGTGATCGGGTCTGAATTTGATTGATTAGGAGAATTCTGTTGAATGGGTCGTAGAGAGTTTGGGGTTTTGATTAGAAATTGAAGGCTTTGAAAGGGTTGGGGTTGCGTGGATGATTTCTGTGGGGACTAGGGATGCGAGGAAGGAGCTAGGGTTAGGGTTTGGTGGTGGGAGAGAGATGGAGGATACTGAGCTTGAAGAAGGCGAAGCTTGTTCATTTTCATATTTAAAAAATAAATGAATCAGTTCAAATTTTGTAGCTGTTATTGAGAATTTGTCATCTTAATCACCAATGCATAAGACAAACTATATCCAGCTTATATTATAACTGTCAACTTGATATTTGATCAAATGAAAGTAACTGATAGGACAACATATCCATGTGAATGTCGATCTATCGCGAATTGTGTAGGTATATATCTTAATCAACCTCCAGGAACTTGGAATGCTTGATAGAGGAAGAAGAGGAGCCCCCCATTATTTTGTTTGCAAGTAAAATATCTGTGACCGATAGAGTCCCCCTATGCATGCATGACCATGAGCATGACATTTCGTAGTACAGAGACAAAGAAGCTACGTTCCTTCCAAGTTCCAACTGCTGGTTTTAAACATTATTTAGGTTTTGTCCATTATCCCATATACACATGAATCAAAATGGTGGGTCACCTGGATTACAGTTATAGTATATACAAAAATATAAATAGTAGCTCTCCTGGTATAGAGGAAACACGAATCATAATATAATATATCCATTAATATTGTTTGAAATTGAAATTCACTTGAAATTTTACTTGACGTTCGCATAGCGCAACCAATCCCTTCTTAGCGTTCATATATATCTTTCACACGCCTTGGACATATTTCCATGTTTCCTTCCAAAGCAAACGCCTCACCATATTTTATATTTGTATTCATATTTATATATGATCCATGCAAGATATAATGTCTGACATTAAAACGAATGCAATAACATATATATATATATATATATACACATACATGTCCATAATTTTATTTGGAAGATGAACTAAGTCTCTTGATAGCTTATGTAGATATTTGGCCAGAAATATGATAGAAACTAGGGGAGATTAAGTTTGAGTGGTTGTGCTGCAAACATATTACCTATTATAACAGCACCTGAGGAACCCATATTGAGAGGAATAGGTGAGGAACCCATGTTGGAGAAGGGGAGCACGTGCAACAACTTACTAGCTTTTCTTTGCTTTTGAAAAGCAAAAGCAAAGCCAAAGGGGTTTGCACGTGCCCTGCTTCTCCAACAAGGAGCCACACCTGCTCTACTTACAAGCCTTGCTTGCTAGCTGCACCCACACTCTTCCTTACATTTGAACAATAGAATAGAAATGGTGTGGATTGGATGAATTCAAGGAAGAAGAAGCCTATGTTATTTATAGGCGCACACGGGGGAAGAGAGAGAGAGAGTGTGTGTGTGTGTGTTTAGATCTCTCATGCATGCATGTCATCATGGTAAGAGATGAAGGAGATAGGATTAATTAAATTGAAGGTACGTAGAGCAGGGCAGGGAGAGAAGAAAACCTCTGTCAAACCATGCCATGCCATCATTTTGATATTGTCATTAATTTGTACGTGATATGAAGAAAATCAAAAAAATTCCAAAGTAGAGATATCTGAGGAGACCAAAAGAGGGTCCTGTCTGCCTTATTATTATTGTCACAAAACTAAACCCATTTGCTCCATGGAGCCTTGGAGAGGAGAGGATTGATTCAATGCACCGAGAGAGACAAACACAAGCCTCTAAAAATTAAATCTCTTCTGGCCCCACCAATATATATATATATATATATATATGTGTATTGTTCAACACTGCTGCTGGGGCTGGGTGGGCAGCCTTGGATCGATCAAGAATCTCGGGCCATGATGTTTTCCTAGACGTCCTAGATCACCTCTTGGGATTTGTTTGGGTGGGCCCAATGGGAGGTTGTCTCTTAAGTTCTCAACTCAACCAGCTTTTTGCATTTGGGAAGAAATATTATTAATGAGTATCGGATTGGACATACATATAGTGCAAGCATGGCATGGGATGAGAAGAGAGGGAATAATAATAATGTAAAGAGTGCACGTAGGGCTTTGCGTGTTGAGCACAAGCTTTTGAGTGTGATATTTATGTTTGTTTGAGTTTTTTTTTCCTTTCTCAAAGGGCTCGGAGTGCTCCCTAACCCCTAGCTAGATATGATCATTCCCTATAAAGAATAGGCTTCAGCTTTTTCTCCCCCCAGAATTTATGGTGCTTTCATCAATAAGTAAGGACCCAAGAATTTCATACCGCCTGATCATGGCAAAGGTGCGTGTTATAATGTAAGCATTGGCTCATAATATTGAATTGCAATTTGCAGCAGAGCAGGCGTGCATTTGGCCTTTGAAATATGCATCAACCCCTCATTGTAAATTAAATTTACATGTATATATATATATATATATATATGCAGAATAGCTTTTGACAAGTAAATTTTCTAAACCACCAGTTTTTCTCTTTCGTTTTAATGGTTGGCTGTGGGGTAAAACTCACATGAAGTTGAATGTAGAGATGTGGATAGATCTCATTTGGTGGTGGTGGACAGTACGTGCTGTGTAAACCTTGCATTGGAACCCCCAAATTTAAGTCGAGTATTGAGGCTCATATAATATCACAAAGCCCTTTTATTGTCAAAATTAATAAACCAGGAATGACTAAAATCCTCAGACTGGTGGAGGAAGATAGAGTACCAGACTTCAATATAATCAGAATAATTATATTGTAATTTTGACGACTGGAGGGTTTTCAACTGGTAGGGATGACTACTGAAGGATTCTTGGCTTATAACTCTGTGGATATAAAGGGAATGATAAAGGATGATCTCAGGATGATCTCGATCCCTTGAGTTATGAAAATCTGTCTTGTCTTGTGGGAGAAGAACATAGATTCTGGATGAGGTCATGATAAAATCTTTAGGTATAGTTTATAGAAACATAAATAGTGGCGTGTGCATCGTGCATTTGAAAAGAAAAGGGTGGCACTGGCACACTGATACGTATGCTGCCTGCAGGGGTTTTGAAACTCAATCATGCTTCAAGGTTCCCACAAGTTCAATTTCCACCACACTTGATGGATATGTTTGACTTCCCACCCACTCAAAACTTAAAAAGAACAGCAACAATACAAAAGGTACTTGTAGCGTGGCGTGGGTAGTGTGCCTCTGAATCGGCCTCTGAATTGGGATTTTGCTCATTTCTTTGTTTTTCGAATCCCTCATCCACGAACAAGAAAGAAAAATAATATTCATGACTGAATGACTGAAGCAATTATGCTCGACTTGCCAACTGCCATAAAACTATATAGATGAGAAGGTCCACAAGTGTTCTCGATACAACTCCACCATGTATGTCTATGCAAAAATATATAGATGTTGCAAGAGTCTTAGATGTTGATAGTGAAAAAAAAGCATCACAATAATCATATCTCTTAAACCAAATATGCATTGATTTAAAATATTTGACAAAAGAAAATTCAGTAGCAACAAATGATCATTATATAGAACCACCAACACATACCTTCAACGAAAATGAGAATTTGTTGCTGTCTCGGCTCATTATTTTAATAAGTTACACAGTTACTTGTAGAATGAGTCCACAATTAGTGATTAAGTATCGGTGATATATGATTTTGCAGCTTGATTACGTTGGCTAATGATTTATTGTCAATTTGGGTGGTGCTTGTCGAACGGATGGAATTACACAAAATTAACTTTCTAAAGAATTTGACATTCAAGGGAAAACTACTTTTACAAAGTGAGGAACCTTGAAGGTCAAGGTTTTTTTTTTTTGTTTTAACTTTTGTTGACTTTTTAGTCAACTTGGTTTTTGACCCCTTTTTTCAATCCAATTCGACTCGGTTTTCTACTTTGCCGGTCTGGATACTCAGCTTGTAGTAAATGCTTTATTGATTCACACACTCATATGATATGCATGCTGCCTGCAGAGGTTTTGAAACTCAATAATGCTTCCCACAAGTTAAGTTTCTTCCACCATCCTTGATGGATATGTTTGACACACTCAAAAAACTTAAAAAGAAAAGCAAGCAACAATGCAGAAGAAGGTACATGTGGCATGGTGTGGTAGGTGCCTCTGAATTGGGATTTGCTAATTTCATTATTTCTTTGTTTTAACATAACAAAATCCATTTCAAATCCCTCATTTTCTTAAATAAGCAAATCTCTCTCTACCCATTACCCTAAGAAAGAAAAATAATATACATGACTAAAGCAAAATGCTTGGCTTGTCAACTGACATAAAACGTGGAAAAAAACTGAGCTAACAAATCAACAACAGAAATAAACAACCACATACATCTATCGCTTGTAATTGAAATTCACTTGAACAACATAGCGCATCCTAATCTGCGCGACATTGTAAACTATGTACTCATTGTACAGTAAAGCACCCTGCAAGAAGAGACGAGATTTAAATAACATAAATTATACAATGAAACTGCCTTTCTATAAAAGTTCCAAATCAAATTCACATCCAAAGTAATTCTAAGAAATGATGCATTCTACCTTGGGCCCCGAATTCTCTTTCGGCTTTCCAAGGGGAACCACAACACCATCATCTAGTAACCGAGCTTGTGAAAGATCTGGTTCAGTTCCTCCAACTCCTTTAGTGCTGCAATACAAGGTTTCATAAGCAAAACCATTATGACAACTAATCTTGGGAAAATTAAGTTAACGCAACGCACGTTTTAGTTTTGAAAATGGGCGAGATAATATAAAAAGCATTCAAAGTCAATTCTCAACCAAAGAAGATAAAAGGTTTATTTGGTAAGGAAGATAAACTTGGAATGCGCAATGCAAAATTCCATAAGCATAAATGACGAGAAGAGAGTTTTATCAATTAATCAGTTTAATTTTTAGCAACTGGATCCAATAAAGAAAGCTGGATAGCATGATATTAGTGTCCAATAAAGAAAATAGAGACACAACCTTAGCTTCCCTTCTGGTAGCTTGTCAGCATCATACTTAGCAGTTAAAAGCTCAGCCATGTCGCCTAGTGCAACCTAAAGAGAGATACATTAGAACATTAAACTCAACTATGACGAAGGTGGCTCCAGCTTCCAATATGAAAATGATAGCTAAAAGATAAATGCACTACTCCCAGAAGAAAATCCATGCTAGCATGAACCAACCAACTCTGCGACAATCAACCTGCAGTGCAAAAAAGTGTAACACATGCATGTGAAGTGCAGTCCCTCAAAGTATTCTGTTGGGCATTCAAGTGCAGCGGATTAGTGGTTGGGAAAATGCAAATTTTTATCCAGAGGGATATTTCCCATATATGATTCTGGATCTTATTGGTATGCAATGTATTGATTTGATAATCTGATGTTAATCCACTCTTAACACCAGGTCATTTTAGTAGTAAACTTATGTTTTTTACTGGCTGAAACTTGAAAGACAACCTCACATAGAAGCAGCACACCAGCTGTACAACCATCAGTAGCATAGCAATAATTTGCACTTTTGGAGAACATGTCGGCAAAATAAATCCCTTTCCCAAACATGTAACCAGTCACCGGTGCTTCAGGTGGAGCTATTCGTAAGCCTGGGTTGTCATGACACATATTTTTTGAAATTAATAAGCAGTTCTCAATGAATTATTCATAGTGTATGTGTGCAAGTGCGCAAACACACACCCAATATTAAGTATATTAAGAAAATAAAGCAAAAACGATCACCTTGAGATAATATTCCTGCCCAATTCGTGAGCCGAGAACCGTGCCATAAAAGCATTCTATTTTTCGTACTACTAAACTGCTCAGAGTAAAAACAAGATTAGGAAGTGCTCAAAATGCAAAACTAGGAGGATTCAAAACGAAAAGGAATTTTTTTCATAATCACTATTTCTAAACCAAAATAGACCATCCTAACCTTTCTGAAACGTTCAACTTCAGCCTCTTTTGATGCACGGAATATCTGAATGATATCAACAGCATAATTCGAATGCGTTTTTGCATGAGTATTATGCAAATACTTCGCAATCTGACAACAGCCATAAAAAGAAAAACTATCAAAACTAAAGAGCAGATTGAGAAGCTAATAAATCATTAACTCAGTTTTCTTTTTATATTCAAACTCCCATTGCTTATAACTCATAGATACCATATTAAATTCATCAGAATCAGCACCAAGCGGTGTCAGTTCACAGCGTAGGCGTTGGTAACTGGAATACAAGGGATCTTCCTACAATAACGGCAGAAACATACATTAATATACTTGCCACATGAAAGCACCGACATAGAAGATGAAGATTCCTATTAATATGAAACAAAAAGTTAAAAAGTGGTTGGATTTTACTTGTTTAACATGAAAGCAATATGGATGGAGAGGGCAGCACATGCATATAGTGCACATACTTTGCTTCAACTAAACTGAAGAAAATTTAAAATGTTTGATCATGAATTGCCAGTTTGAAATTTATAATGTGACTGAGCTTCACTAAATTTAACTAGGATGTCCGACAAGTAAATCAATCCCTGGCCTTTAAGACAGAGAATAAATATTTGTTCTCTAAATGCAAGGGGTCTACTGGCACATTTTATGAGTATAAAGTCTTAAATGGTGCAAGTAGGATCCTCTCTATAGAATTGCATTTTAGCCTTGCAATATAATATCCAGAAACACTGAACAATACCAAAAACTTCCAGACATGGAAAATCTGCAAGTGAATAATGAGGGATAAGGCTAAAAAAGAATTACCTGCATTCCAGTATCATCCTTCAACAACTTTGCTGCGACCACAATTTCATCTAGTGCTTCAACCTTCAAGTAGATAGGAGTAAAGAATGTATTTTATAATCAAGTTGAAAAATTAATTGTCACACAAATATAGCATCGCACTGATAGGCTACACAAGATTATGTCGAAAGGGAAATAACCTTATATATCAACTAGTGGAAGTTCTTAGAAGAACTATACCCACATATAAAAGAAAGAAAAACAAAAAGAATTACCATTTCCAACTTCTGTTTCAGTTTCTGAGGAGTATCAATCACAAAGTTACCTGCATTACTCATATATATGTCCATAGCAATTAGATTTCTTTTAGTATAAGTAAAACAAAATGAATACTGACCCGTATACTGGGTATGCCGTATGCTCAAGGCATGCTTCAATCAGAGAGATAGATAGAAATATATTAACATATAAGTCCATATATATATATATATACAGAGAGAGAGAGAGAGAGAGAGAGAGAGAGAGAGAGAGAGAGAACTCACTCATTTTTTTAAATCCAAAGTCATGAGGAATGACAGTGTAGAATTCTCTGAAAGAGGAAATCTATCAAAAATTGGAATTCCAAAATTCTAGAAAGCTATCATTAGATCTTAAAAGCTAAAGGTACAAAAAAGAAAAATAGGTCAGATCTGCAGTGGATCTAGCATGTTGTTGGAATTATGAATGAACTTAGTCAAGCATTTTGGTGAAAATATATATTCAGAATTTAACTAATAAAATCACTTCTAACAGGGGGAAGGGGGGGAGAGAGAACCCTTACCCACTTAATTGTTCAATTGTTCTCCTATTAGACCCGCCAATCACATCAGCAATCCTCTTCAGGATATTATATCCCTATATATGTTTAAAAAAATAACAAGTTATTGGTTTGTTGCATCTTTCATGGAGAAGCAGATTAAAGGAGAAGAAACTTTATGTGGACCTTAAATGTTTTGCAGCCAAATACACACAGTAGCACTAGAGTTCCAAATTGTTTCTTTTTGTTTGGGTCAACAATTCCAAATTGTTTCCAGTTAACTTAGACAACACAAAGTATCCTTTCGAGTTGTTCAACATTTCTCCTTATCATATCCAGAAATCAACTCAAATACCAAGAGGTAAAAGCTTACCTTTGAAATTGTTGATTTGCTAAGCTTACCAAGAGGTAACTTATCAGCATTGTATCCTACCAAAGAAGAAGAAGAAGAAGGTGTCTGAATAAGGGAACCAAAAAGCAGTTAACTAATCAGATTACTGAAAAATAAAAAACTGAAAGTGCCTAAATAAAATCCTTATTCCTGTGTTATTTAAGCAACTGAATAACTTAGATTATTATGAGTGTTAGTTGCAAAATAATGTCTTTTTCACAGAGAATCAGAAATCAACCAACCTATTTCCATCATATGCTGCTTCATCATGCTGATGTTGCATATAAGAGATATAAACTTTGCGATGCGAGGCTCAAGTTGTGTTTCCAGAGGTTGACCTCTTAATGCAGAGTCATTCTTTTCTTGTACCTGACGATGATAATCAAGAATCAAGAAGGAGCAAACAAGATGATTTTCTTCTCCACCCCTCCGCTTCTCCCACAACACACAGAGGTCATCTGACACTCATCCGTTGACCCCTACACATCGAGGCTATGAAAGGCAAGATTGAAATATGAAACACCTTTTGAAAATGAGAAATATATAACATAAATGGGAAAAACAATTCAATATTGTCTTGCTACCAACAGGATCTCCTATTTCTTTATTGTATTTTTTCTGTGAAGAGACAGGTCCTCAGTAATTTGCAACCAAGAATAGCTTCAGGGCATTGTATCTCCAGCATTCAGAAAATTATGCAAAGATAAGCAAAAAGTTCTGGACACTCACAGACAATTGTTTTTCCTCTTCGTTGTAATCCATTTCTATCCACATATAGTGGTGCGGGAAAGACTCGAACATTTTACGATTGGACCAATCATTCTTGGTTTTGTCATAGAATTTCTGTTTAAACTCATTGATTGCGCTGTCACGGGATGTGTAAGGGCCTTGTATCTTGTTTTGACCCTTAACACCTACTCTCCCCCATCTATAGTAAACCATGAAAGTACCACCAGCATCAGATTCTGCACGTCAATTCATAAGAAATAAAAATAAGTATACATTGCCTGAACTGGTGTAACTCGCCAATGTCGTTAATCCCATAACTCATTGGAGCAGATCAAACTTCATTTATGTGAGGTGACAAAAGCATAAATAATGTTTCTGTAATCCGTTAGAATTAATCCTTGTAATCAGTATTTGTTACAAACTGAAATCAGATTCAGTCAAATTTTGTATAACTTCATAAGTTTCATTGCTTGAACCACATACGTGCTTGATTAACCCCAACTGAATCTGTATTGAGATGAATTCTTAGTTACGATAATCCAAACATCTAGTTGACTAACTAATTAATTTAGAAATATATATTCAGCGAAATTTGTTGAAGGGAGAAAGAGTTTTACCAAGAACTTGAATCACATAGAACTTGTTATTGTTGTAACCAACATTTGTCTGGTTCAACATGGCATCATATACATCATCACCCTACATTCAAAAAGATCATTGGTCAGTCCGAATTTGAAACGAATCAAACTGACATCAATTACCTTCCACTAAGCACGAAATGCAATTAACTCATTAAGTGGCCCTATTGATAGTATATAGACTTGCCAGTTGCAAAACATGATAATGTGCCTTTATGTGATCTGGTAGCCACTGATCCAATACCGCTGCACCCTTTTTGGTAGCAGTTACGATCTTCTCCTTGCTGCCATTTCCATCTTCATTAGCTATCACCAGACCACAGCATAAAAAATAAGTTACCCAGTTCTAATTGAAAAAAGAACATTTTTCAATGCAGATAAAGACTAAGACATCGATTTCTAGCCCTGGCCTACAATATTGTATTGGCAACCAATCAGAGTTTGAAAGCTCATACCTCCACCTAAAGGAATATCATCTGAATCTTCAGAAAGCCTCTCCAGCAGTTCTTTTTTAGACCCAGTTGCTGAAATTCCACGAAGAGTGGCTTGTTCGCGCAATTGCTTTACACTCATGTCCTGGAACTCGTCGGTGGCCTTGATTTTCTCGGACCCAGTTGACTCTCCATCTTCATTTGATTGTCTTCCCCTCTTTCTACTAACAATTGAAGCTGAAACATCACTTGCGTCGGTGAGTTGCTTGTTTTCTTGGCGAAGAGTGGCCTCAAGCCTCTGAACCTGCAGGAACTCAAAATCAATAGTTGGTCAAAGTCTCTTCTACCTAGAGAAGAGAGAGAGGAAGATAGCGGTTGTTGTCAGACTGACCAGAGTGGGTTTGTTTCCGGTGGTGGTGAGACCACGTTGGGCCAATTGATTTCGGAGCTCTTCTACTTTAAGCTTGCTTGCCATTTGAATTTGGAGAAATGCGTTTGAAACTGTAAAGAGAAGGGGAAGGAAGGGGGGATTTTGTAGCGGGAGTTTGGAATGTGGAGGGAGGAGTGGCTTGGCTTCTCATTCTCTAGCGTTCGCAGCAAGCTTTTTTGGCGGGCTATTTCACAATCTCTTATAGGTTGGGCCTTTTCTGGTAATGGAAGAGGATGTTGTGGCTTCTCGGTTTTCAGTAATGGAAGCATTGGGCCTTAGAAACCAATAGTAAGGCCTACTTATACATTTCGTGAGATCTTAACAAAACTTATAACTTGGCCCAATTCTTTCATTAAAAAGAAAGAAAAGGCTCATACAAATAAGCCCTGGCTCCTTGGCTCGAGTCTTTAGCAAGACTAGTCTCTTTGCAAGTCAATGTCATTTTTTATTGGGTTAGACTCTGTTGATAAATTTCTTTTCATACAAACAATAATCTAAAATTTTTAAAATTAAATTAATCTAACTTATCTATTTATTTATCTACTAGCCTCTTCACAATCGCTTCTGCACCTGCGAGAGGCAAAATTAAAATTTATTTTAGAATTAAAAAGGATAATGGGCAGCTGTGTTCCATAAAAATAGGATCCATAATTAAATTTTCTTTTATTTTTATTATTTTTTTAAATATGGTGAAGTGTGAATTTTTTTTTAATAGTGAAACATTCAAAATACAAAAAAATGCCCTTGATTAATGCAAACATTAAGAATTGAAATTAGTAATTAAATGAGGATAATATGGTAAATTCACACTTTTCATATTTATAAAAAATTAAAAAAAAAGGAAAATTAGATAATGGATCCTATTTTTATGGAACACAACTACCCATTATCTTTTTTAATTCTGAAATAAATTTAAATTTTTTTAAAAAAGGCAGGCATCTTGCAAGCTCGGAAGCCCATACGAAGAGACAAATATTTTTATAAAACACAACTACCCATTATCCTTTTTAATTTTAAAATAAAATAGAATTTTTTTTAAAAAACCAATTGATAGAGCGTGCACCAAGAGGCTAATACAATTAGAAATAGAATGCAAATTTTGGTAGAAGAGAACGGGCTCACGGCCCTAACCCACTTCAAGAAGATTTTTAAGATATTATACTTCTGTAATCTTTTCGGTGATCAGACTGGGAATCGAACTGGGGTTGCGAAAAGAATAAGTATTATACAAATTTATAAATAAACCCAATCCTAGACATGTATTTATAAAAAAACCCAAGCACTATTTAAACATAGAAACACACCCAAAATTAACCCCAAAGTCAACTTTTTGGGTGTGTTTATAAATGGGTTTTGAGTGTGTGTAATGATGGGTTTTGGGTGTGTTTATATGTTTAAATAGTGCTTGGGTTTTTTTATAATTTCAACCCCCATTTTGGGTGTTTTAGTGAAACTCCCTATTATTATGCAAATCTCCGCACGTGCGTTTCATACTGATTTCATCTTCTTCCCGCTTCAGATAATACGATACCGATACTACTTTCTTCTCTTTACGTTTCAGTCTAATTTAACTTGGCTAATGCCATGGCCATGGACTCGATTCTGAACTCGTCCTTGGAAGAAATCTGTTCGGAAGGCCGAAAAAGTCTCCCTCTCAAATCCCTCTGTTCCAGGCTCCAGCCCTCTATTTCCTCCTTCAATCTCGACGTCTCTGATCGGGGCCTCAAGCAAGCCTTATGGGCGGGGCTTCGCTCTGTCCCCACCCTCAAATTCCAGAGCCAGAATCAGAAGGTCCAGTACAGCCCAACCGAACCCTTTGATCCAGTCCGTCCAAGACGCCGAGAAGCTCAACCTGAAGCTGGTAGCCGACCAGCGGCTCATGAACAACTTCTTGGGCCTCTACATTGCCCACTCTTCCATTGACAACATGTGCCAGTATCAACGCCAAACACTCGAAAGAGTTGCCGGTGCTAGGTACCAGCTTTTCCAAAGCCACAGTGGAGAAGATAGCAAGCACAAAGGTGAAGAGGCAAAGAATCTTGAACTTCTCTCTCTTGGGGGCAAATATGATGAAGATCAACACATATATTGCTTCAATGGCTGCACCAGTACCATTGATGGTTGAGACCAAGATGTTGTTTGGGGAAACAAAGGGCAGGCCATACCGATTTTTTTTAATTAATATCATGCAGATCAAGCATTAGTTAGTTTTATTGAACAAAATTAATTCCAAGAACCAACATTTGATCGATTCCAAGAAGATGAAGGCAAATGAAAGAAAGATCAAACCAAAAACAATAGGACCAACGAAAAAAACAGAGCAGAAACAGGGGCAAAAGTGTCATTTAATCCCATGTTAGTAACGAAGAGACAGAAAACCATTGTGATTAAGCCGCAAAGTGAGGGGTAAAAAGGTGAAGAAAGAAATTGAAAGAGAGAAAAATTTATAGAAAGCGGTTGAAGGAGCGAGAAGCATCATACCAAGCGGAGAGGAGGCAGTTGAGCAAAGTCATGACATACGGAATGCCTGAGAACTGCTCTGTGCTTCTCTTCTGTATGATCCTCTTGAATGTGATGCTATTATAAAACCAAAATCACTCCATAAATTCCAGTGAAAATTCAAGAAACACAGTAAAGATTCAAGCTTTTTGAACTATGCAGATTGTACAGAAAACCCATCTAAAGCAATGATCTTTAGACCCAAAAAGCAACTCCATTTGAGAGAGAGAGATACATGGGAGCCAAGAAGAGGAACAGAGCAGTGGCATTTCCTGTAGAAAAGAAGAGGAAACCATAAACAGAGCAACTAGACACACATACCTCAAAAAGAATTGATATGAAAGCAACCCAGTTGAGAAAACTCACCAACAACTCCAAAGAAGACCTTGAGAATATGCATTGTTTTCCGATCTCTTTCACACCAAATCTTGAAAGGAAAGAAAGAAAAGAAGAGGAACCCAGCCAGATGAGGAAAAGCACTTGGAGAACCAAAAACTGGACTGAAAAAGAAAAGAGAGAGAAGATTATCGAAAGAAGAGCAAGTTGTTTCTTCAGAAAATGGCAAATGGGGCTTTGAGAGAGGGACGAGAAGCGCTTGGGTTTTTATAGGAAAAAAAACAGACAAACAGAAAATTGAAGTGTAACTAAATGGTATCTCCGTTGCAGTAAATACTGAAATGTACGAAATCTTAATTTTTTTATTTACAAATTTATAAATAAATCCAATCCTATACATGAATTCATAAAAAAACCCAACACTATTTAAAACATAGAAACACACTCAAAATCAACCCAAAAATCAACAATTGTATATTTTTTGGGTATGTTTATAAATGAGTTTTGAGTGTTTAATAAATGGGTTTTGGGTGTGTTTATAAAGTGTTTTTCATGTTAGGTTTTTTTTATAATTTCAGCCCATATTTTGGGTGTATTAGTGAAACTCCCTTTTTTATTTGGCGAAGAGGCTCTTGTCTACATCTTTGAGCACTTCCAGCTGCAAGGGGAAGCCCGAGCAGGAAAGGCCCTAGGCCTACATGACGGTTCTAGCATGCAGGGGCAAGCTTGGGTAAGGCGTGGGGCCAATTAAAATAAAAAAAAAATTGACAAAAAAAATTAGAATTTTTTATTTATAAATACCTAACCATATTTTTTACTTAAGAGCACTTTCACCTATTTGTCATGGCAAAGGGCAAGGGGATGGCTATTACTATTCACATAAATCAGACCAATAAAAAATGAAAAAAATCATATTTTTTACTTCCCACACCAAAACTCTAAATTCTATAAAATAAAATAAAAATCTTTTATGTATCAAAAATAAAAATAATTTAAAATGAATAGTAATTACCATCTGCCATGGTAATAAGTGGAAACACACTTTGCCTTTTGTAAGAGCTGTCACTATTTATGTGAATAGTAATAGTCATTGCCTCTCCTTACCCTTTGTCATGACAAATGGGTGGAAGTGCTCTTACAATTGCATAAAGCTGACAATTTGGAATATATCCATACACATATCATATAAATATCGATAATATTAGAAAATATCGATGTTGATAATTTCTCTCACACTTTAACAACATTTGGTTAAAATATCTGTATAATATAACTATAATATCAATAATATCGAGATGATAAAAACAGTGAAAATTTTGAATAATTATTTACACTATCACCCTTTGAGGTTTCTTAGGCATACGAGGGTTGGAGAGAAGATGACGACGCGCAGTTGAAACCCTGACCCTGGCGTGTCTGTCCTTGCGATCGAGAGAGTCCTTGGCATCAATATTATTGTTATTTGCTTTTTCTTATAAAATAGTGTGAAGTTGAAAGCAGTACTATGATATGCACTGCGGGCATATAAATGCTTTAAGTTTTTTTTTCGATTGGTTGCATTTTGGTTGTTTGCATGTTGACTAATAACCTCATAATTCTTGCGTAAAATACTTTGGATGAGTAATTCTTGTACACCTTTTTCCACTTCTTTTTCTCTTTATAGGGGAGGAGGCTCCTCCTCCTCTCCTCCTCTCCTCCCTTTCCCTCTCTTTGGGAGGAGACATGTACAACGTAGATTTATTCTTCAATAACCAGTACGATGTCGAACCAAAATAAAAGGACTAAATTGCAACTTGACAATAAGACAAAGAAGGCTAAATATGAGGTTTTGATTTATTCACTTGCTTGCAACAAAATGCTCCACGGAATCCGCTGAATATTAGCGAGTCCTATATCAAATCAAATGTCCTTCCACAAAATTGTGACCTAAAGTCTTAAAGGAAGTCAAAGACAACATCAGCTTTTAAGCAAAAGAATAGTTTTTAGCGACCACCAATACAAAATTTGTATTTGCATGCTCCATCATACAATATATTTGACAGATTGTGATGTGTAAAATGACCAATCAATATATTTCATAAGATTATATAACACATGCTTTCAATGCCAAATAATTGAACTTAGGATATTCACATTTACTAGCCTCGCGAAAGCACGTGCGATAAGATTTTTTTATTTATTTTAAATTTATTTTAAAATTAAAAAAGATAATGGGTAGTTGTGTTCCATAAAATAGAATCCTTTATCTTATTTTTCTTTTAATTTTAATTTTTTTTAATATGAAAAAGTGTGAATTTATCATTTTATTCTCATTTAATTAATAATTTCAATTATTAATGTTTGTATTAACTAATGATATTTTCTAATATTTTGAATGTTTCATCATTGTCTGCCTTTTGCCTTATATATATATAGATCTCACATCTAAAATAGGTTTTTAAGTGATCACAAATATCTTGTACATCTGTAATCCAGGAGATTAGGACTATGGGTTTTTATTCACTTTGGTTGTTTTTGGATGGACGGTGCCACTTCAAGGCAGGTTTGTTGTTTAGTCCATCCTATGGTTCCTAGAGGACGGTGCCCAATGTATGCCATCTCTAACTGAACCCTATTCCAGGACCTTTTTGTTTTTGTTTTTTCTATCTTCTTTATAATAAAAAAAGATTATATTTATAGTATTTATCACTCCACCCGAGATTCTAAGTTCGCTTTTTTCTTTTTTGATATCGTTTGTGTAAAAATATATATATTACTAAAACCATTTTTCAGTCTCCTTTTCTTTGATATTTTCTCTTGAGGAGAATGTATTGATTAGCCATCATCCTTGAAGCAAAGATGTTAAGCTGAAACAGCTATGTCCAGCTACATATATCTAGAGAATTAGACAAAAAAAAGGGCTTGTATATTACAACCATTTCATCTTATGAATATGCACTCTCTTATAATTTTACCGGCTTATTAGAGAAAAGGGTCGATAAGGCCAACAGATTTGGCTTTTAAATAGTATAGCAAGTTGTCCCATAGCACTTTGTCTTATGTGGGTTAGGGTTACGATCGTTTTCTTATTGACTGTCATCTATCACAACACAAAGTATCTTATCGACTGTTGTTTATACCAAAATGAACAGCCAATGAATGTCGAACACGTGGGCTAAACCAGGGCCATGGAGTGCCTTCGGCACCCACCTTCTGTACAAGACTACCGATCAAAACATTAGGGCAACCTCGCCCCCTTGGACGCGTGGCAGTCCCACAATTGATGTCCAGAGTCCCACATCGAAATTCTAAACAAGTTGCACGCCTCCCAAGGCCTATAAAGGAGGACAACCCTCCCAGCTTGGAGGTAATGAATCAGAACTTATGGCATACTGCCTATTGATCTGTAGTTCCAACTTACTAAATCCGTACTTACTGAAGCATCGGAGAGCCTTCGGCCGGTACCACACCGGTGCCCTAGGACTTACCGTGCGTTTGCTATCTTACAGATCGCACACCCTACCGAGGACATCAGATACCGAAGAGACTAAATCACTAAGTTGCGCGGGAAAGTACCGAACCATTTTTCTGCGTCAACAACTGTCATCTATCACGAAGTATCGGAAGTCGTCAATTTGGTGAAGTTTTCTTGGAAAATCATGAGTCGACAAAAAACCTGTGTTGTCTGAAATAATAATGTCATGATGGTTTAGTGGAATAATAAATAGGTTTTTTAGGTTTTATGCACCCCCTTCGGTAATTCTCCGGCGCTTCAGACCACGGTCGAAGCGGAGCTTCTGGCTCAGATGACCTCCCTTCGAAGGGAGATGACTAAACTCCAAGAACGTAATAATCTCCTTTCGTCCAAGGTAGACGAAACTCAACGGCTGCTTAATCAGCAAGAAACACAAAACATTCAGACCACCGAATCTTCCCAGAGCCGGCAGACCCCCGGCGGGCAGAAGAAGGGGA
>NW_007362503.1:134945-153359 GCF_000346735.1 Prunus mume
GCCGGTATCCAGCTGACAAAGTGGCCACGATCGGTAGCCCTGATACAGTTCGCCTGCACCCATCCGCCGTGATCGGCACACTTGGACTTGGTGATACTGTAGAGATGGGAGAACTGCTCATAGGAGGGGCTCCCTTCGCCAGCCATGCCGAAGGCCGTTATCATTCCCATAAGGGCCACCCAGAAGTTGGGGTTGAATTGCCCCGGGGCGTAGCCGATCTGGGCTAGGATCCTCTGTACCGCCGGCTGTAACGGCAACCGAACGCCTTGCACAAAGACGTCGGTAAAGAAGACTACCTCGCCGTCCTTCAGCGCACTAAGAGATTCGGTAGGGCTCGGGATCCTCATCCGTACCGAGTCGGGAATGCGGTATTCTGCTCGAAATTTGGCAATCTCCCGATCGGTAATCTTCTTCGGCCCAAGATAGTCGATGCCGAATAAGTTTTCCTTCGGCACCCCCATGGGCATCCTAGGGTTGCTTGGGTACACTACCGATACCCTGGGCCCAGAGGGTGGTTTAGCTGCCGACTCTCCACGGCTGGAGGTGGAGGTCTCTGATTGACGGCTATCGCTCGCCTCCCCAGGCATACCGAGGCCCACATGGCGGCCGTCACTATAGACGATGGACAACGGGACGGGAGCGGTCATTAGCCCCTTTCCGACTCCGTGTGTTGGAATGGAGCTCCCACCCTCGGCGTCAGGCCCTGCCGCTTCGCCGTCGGAGTCAAAGAGACCGTCCGATGACTCCTCATCGAACGCATTGGGCTCGCGCTCGGAGAATGACTCGCTATCAGACATCTACAAAAACAGGAAAAAAGGAAACTAAGGCTCATGCCGGATGCTATCCTACCGATCCCTACATCGCTACCTATGGCGACTAGACTACCGAATGGAACCCTCTAGTTCGAACCAAGGAAGGACGTAATTCTTAAAGCATGCAGCAGACTAAGGAGAAAAGTGCCTAACGGTACCTTAATGTGTACTCTGGAAGACGAGCGCGATCTGCCCTTCAGAATGCTTCACTACCGTTCGAAATATCGGGAATCACCTTTCCTGCCGTTCGAAACGCCGGAAATCGCCTGGTTACCGTTAACACTCGTCGGAAATCGCCTGATTACCGGAAGCCCTCGTCGGAAATCGCCTCAGACAGAGCTCTCACTTCTCACTAGATACAAAGTGGATTCGCCTCCGGGGTCATCCCTATTTATAGGGGGGTGGTTGGCAACGGTACTCCTCGAAAAACCAAACAGCGCATTGATGCGCCGCGCACCATCATTACTTGCGCCACGTGTCGCTCATCTTGTGGGGAACAGACGGCACGCGAGGCGCGGAAGTCGAAGCGCTCAGACGTCCCTTCACCCGTCAGCTCGACGCGACCTTCTGACTTCGCCAACGTCAGCCTCTGAACTGATAATGCTGGAAGGGACAAGGTCTAGCCCCGTCCCCAAGATCGGGTTACCGAACGGTAGGGCCATAGTTCCTTCCGAAGACAACTTCAAATCCCCTTCCGAAGACTATCGCAAGGGGACTTGGGGGACTCCTGTTTATATCAAAATGAACAGCCAATGAATGTCGAACACGTGGGCTAAACCAGGGCCATGGAGTGCCTTCGGCACCTACCTTCGGCACCTACCTTCGGTACAAGACCTACCGTCGAAACATTAGGGCAACCTCGCCCCCTTGGATGCGTGGCAGTCCCACAATTGATGTCCAGAGTCCCACATCGAAATTCTAAACAAGTTGCAAGATGCTAAGCTGAAACAGCTATATCCAGCTACATATATCTGGAGAATTAGACAAAAAAAGGGCTTGTATATTACAACCATTTCATCTTGTGAATATGCACTCTCTTTATAATTTTAGCGGCTTATTAGAGAAAGGGTCGATAAGGCCAACAGATTTGGCTTTTAAATAGTACAGCAAGTTGTCCCATAGCACTTTGTCTTATGTGGGTTAGGGTTACGATCGTTTTCTTATTGACTGTCATCTATCACAACACAAAGTATCTTATCGACTGTCATCTATCACGAAGTATCGGAAGTCGTCAATTTGGTGAAGTTTTCTTGGAAAATCATGAGTCGACAAAAAACCTGTGTTGTCTGAAATAATAATGTCATGATGGTTTAGTGGAATAATAAATAGGTTTTTTAGGTTTTAGACATAAAAAAATTTTCACTTTTGGAAAAAGCCAAAGCTTTTTCAAAAAAGACAAAAAAACCACTCAACTTTCAAATCAAAGACATGCAAATGTATTGGATTCCTTAGGAAATCTAAAAATAAATAAGGGTATTTTTGTCCATTTTTGCTTCTTTTAAAATTTTTCTCTCTCCTTTTGCTTTTTCCAAAATGTCCCGATATAAATCCGCAGAACTGAATTTTGCTGTATGAGTTAGCAACTTGTGTAGGAGAGAGAAAGTAATGAGCTAGCAAGATATTTCTTACAATATATTAAAAAGTATATATGTATATATATATATATATATTTATATATATATATATATATAGAAATTGGAAACTTGATGGGTTACCAAGATTTCTTCCTAAATATAAGAATTTGAGAGTTGATAACTTGATGATCTTGAGCTAGTTTAAAACCTTAAATAAACCATTTTTTTGTTGCTAGTACTTATTCAGTGTTTTTTTTAACTCTTCAGTCAAGTAGGTAGTCAGAAGTTGATTTTAAATTTTTTTTTTTTCAAAAAAAACTTGGTTGATTTTATTTAATGTGAAAATAAATAGTAAAAAAATGATCAATTCAATGACTGAGAAGATTCTAAGATAGAAGATGATAGCAAACACATTTGTAAATAATTAATTAACTATTGTCCATGACGTGATTGATATTTTTGACTATTAGAATGAGGAAACATTCACTCATATACGTGGATTGATTATTCACATAATATCGTATCCAGTACCACACAATAATTACTCAACAACGAGGAAAAAAAAGAAGATAAGATCTTGTGTAGACATAATTATAGGTACACAAATGATAGAACGGTGGCAAATGAGCAAGGGAATTCGAAAGAAGAATCCAAGCTTTGGCTAGGATAAGGATGTTAGGAATTGCTAATCCATCATGAACGAGGGAATTCGAAAGATGGAAGTTGCAAGCAATGTATATAACCAACTCACAATTTCAGCTTTTAACAAACGACAATTATAGGTGAGATTAGGCATGCAAGTTGCTACTTGGGTTTAGGCATGCAAGTTGCAACTTGAGATTAACAAGTGGTCTTGACCCAAAAAAAAAAAAAAAAAAGAGATTAACAAATGGCACGCAAGTTGCAACATGGGATTACTCATTAATTGGAATTAACTTTAGAATTAAGCAGTTTAGGTGAGATTACCAATCGAATTCACTAGACTTTTTATATTCCTAAATAGTCTTTTTAAATTCCAATTGAATACATTCATATGGATTACTTCTCCACTTGTAGTTCAAGTTAGAGATCATCATTTGTGGCCCAAAGAAAAGTTATTTACAAAACCAATTACCTTCATTATATTTGTCAAATTTAATTCCCTAATTATGTGCTTAGGGTTTCTTTGATTTTCTTTGGGTTCTCGCTTTGCTTAAATGACAGCGTATAAGTGAGGAGCTCAAGAATTTTATCCTTTTCCATCTTGGGAGCCAGTAGGAAGACGATCAACAAGTATATGGCTTCAATTGCTGCTCCGATAGTGTTGATGGTCGACACCAAAATGTTCTTTGGAGACACAAGTGGCAGGCCGTACCTGTTGGATTGTTGCAAATACGAACTTGTTAATTCACTAAACTATGTAGGTCATGAAAATTTATTGATGCATACACAAATATGGTAATTAATGTTCTCTTATCAAACTTATGCTTAGAATGTGACGTGCGAAAATGAACTTAATCAATGTCTCGTATTCATTCCATATGAATAAGTCACCTTCTGTATTATTTGGAAGAAGAGATGAAGCCAATGAATAAGAGATTCAACTTTGTATTGCTTAGAGACCAAAGTATTTAATAAAAGTACCATGCACTGATCAAAGCCCAAGAAACAAAAAGACATACCAAGCCGCTGAAAGGAGCAAAGTCATGAGGTAAGGAATGCCCGAGAGGTACTGCTCTGTGAACTCATTCTTTTTCATGATGCTCTTCAATGTAGTCCTATTAGTATTAAACCAAAATCCTTAATTCAAATTAAAACATGATTTTGCATAAATGATTTTAAGCTTTGACAATATCTGAGCGTCCGTAGTGCATACATTGGCACCAAGAAGAGGAAGAAAGCGATCCCATTTCCTGCATCAAAGTAAAGAGGCATTAATCGATAAACAAAATCCGAGGAACAATCTAAGGTTGAAGAGAAGAAAAAAACAGGAACTGAAAACACCCCACCAAAGACTACTCGGAACAAGAACTTGAAGATATTCATGAAGTCTTTAACACCAAACATTCTGAAAGACAGCATGCAGTTAAGAAAGGAGAGAAGAGATCAAGCCCTGAGCCTGAGAAGGAAAATCCATTGTGAAAGAGATTGCGAAGCCATTTATACGCTTAAATTAATGAGAGAATAAATAAAGAAAATTAACAAAATATATAACAAGAGCAAGCCACCCAGCTTTTCCGGAGAGATTCCCCATGCAAAACTAATGCCTGCCTACCTACCGCTGACTAGCATAACTCCTACGCAACTCAACTCTTTACCGTTGGGAGATTACCCAAATTGTGATGACACATTTTCGGTTGCAACAAAATTGTGACTTGACCTAGTGTGAATCGAGTGAACTAGCTACAACATTCTTACCTAGCTAGTGGCATTTTAATTCCGAATTCTAGTAGTCTTTGGACAATATTCATAGTGGGATTTCTGTTTGGCAAATAGCAAATCAAGGAAGCATATCCTCGACTCATCCAGGGTGTGTTCTAGAAGCACCCAAATATATGGCCAAACAAATTAGATTTGTGCTTGGACTTGAAACATTGAATGATGGCTCTCTACTTATAAGAAGGTGCTGACCAAGGGACCAGTAGCTAGGTTTAAATTTCAAACTTGGAACGTTTGTCGAATGGCCGCGGCTCATGTTAGTAGTATTTATCTCTACTTCGTTATATTAAGTTTAAGGTTCAAATTTCATGTGGACTAAATTTTGATACATGTGTGTATAGGGAGGGTTGCCCCTCTCTTATGTACTGAATTCTGAATTTCGTTCAAAATTAATTATTATATTCAATTAAAAAAATAACAAAATTTAATCTGATTCTCTTTCGTTTTCAGCTGGAAAATCCAATTCCAACCGATGCGATTATTGAGTTTGGCACTGTCAGGCTGTTGTCAACTTGGTTTCAGGTGGATATATGTGTACATCATTCATTTCGCAAGCTAGATCACGCTATAACTCCTCCCACCCCCGAAACACAGATGAGATTGAATGCCAAATTATTATTTTGTTTTTAAATTTGTAAAGTTGTATTTTTTTTATTTCTGTAAACCCTAAACCCTTAATTATCATTTATGGTTCAAATTCCAGTAATGATATCAGAGGCAACCAAGGTCCAGGTCATAGAATAATAGAGGTCTCTGTATTGAAGTTCTTGAAGGCTGCATTGCCCTAAAGGGGAAGGAAGCTTGCAAAATCTTTTACTGGTTTGAGAGTGCGCCACAGTGTGTTGTCGACATATCTTAGCTATTACAGGATAGGAATGAATAAACTCCATGGCCGATACAATCCCAATTATTTTATCTGAACAACCACCTAGTAGGAAAATCAGAGTTAAATATGGACGAAACTACACGTTATTAATGAGGTGTTTCTTTATTTATGGCAAGTTCATATGAAATTTTAGCCGTTGTTGTGATTAGGGGTGGGCACGGTCCCGATTGGTTCGGTTTTACTCTCATACCACAGTTGAACCAATAAGAAAATAACGGTCCGGTTTGGTTCAGATTAGCCTAAAATCAAAATGGAAACCGAACCAATCCAAACCACTTGCAATCGGTTTGGTTCGGATTGGTTTGGCCGGTTTGTGCCTAACACAACCATGCATTTTTCAACCTGCTCTTACATTATAATACTAATATTTTGCCATTATATCTTTCCATTCCATTAAAGGCTAATACAACAACATTCCATTTATTCAAAAGCTGTCCAATGTCTAGCATGCATCTAAGTTCACAATTTCCATCAAAACAAACATTCTCAAGTTCATAAGAAATGAATACAAGATGATAAAACTAAGAAAAGAAAGGCTGCCCAAAATACAAGTTCATGATTTCCATTTATGAAAAGCTGTCCAATTTCCATCATGCATATAAGTTTACAATTTCCATCAAAACAAGCATTCTAAAGTTCATAAGAATGAATACAAGATGATAAAACTAAGAAAAGAAAGGCTACCCAAAATACAAGTTCATAATTTCCATTTAATCAAAAGTTGTCCAATTTCCAGCATGCATATAAGTTCACAATTTCCATCAAAACAAACATTCTAAAGTTCATAAGAAATGAATACAAGATGATAAAACTAAGAAATGAAAGGCTATCCAAAAAACAAGTTCATAATTTCCATTTCATTGAAGGCTGCCCAGTTTCCAGCATGTCCCCATACTACACATAAAAGCAGTTTTAATCAACACAAATTTTAGGATACAAGATGATCAAAATAAGAATCAAATAAGAAAATTACCATATTTGCAAGGTTGTGCATCAATAGAGAATCAATCAGTGAAAATGTGCACAGGCGCATTAGCATTTGATCTCCGCATTTCTATATAAAAAATATACATAATCATATATTTAGCTTTAGCAGAATAATACTCACATGTTATAAGCAATTAATCGAGAAAAATATATATACCTGACTCAATTGTTTCATAAAACTCCATCTCCTCAATAGTGGGCTAAACTTTTAAAGATATTGAAGTGGACTTCAACCAATTTTGTGTACAAATTAAGGCCTCAACCATAGTAGGACTCCAGGAACTACGAAATGAGTTAATTGTTCTCCCTCCCGTGCTAAAAGTAGATTCTGAAGCAACTGTAGAGACTGGAATTGCAAGCACATCTCTTGCAATGACCGCTAAAACTGGATATTTAGAAGCATTCACCCTTCACCAATTTAAAATATCAAATTGTTCAATATCTTCTTCTGCTGCATCCGACAAATACCTATCTATCTCATGAGATAAAAGCACTGCCTCTTTATCTTCTTGTCTCTTTCTTCACTTTTCCTTCATAGCCTTTTTCCTATCACCTCCAAAGCTTGAGGAGTTAGAACTATCAGTCACAATGCTATTGCCAATACTTGAGGATGTAGTAGAACTACTAAAATTTTGAGTTGGATTACTAACAAAACCTGCCTCGTACAACCCATAAAGTTTAAACAAAAGATCTCTCACACCAACTGTCTTCTCGCCAACATAAGCATCATTTTCCACATACAAATCAGCAATATGCATTGATAAATTGTCCAATTTATACCTAGGATCAAGAACAACAGCTATCAACAAGAATTGGTTCACACTATCAAGTGATCCCCAATACTTGTCATATTTCAATTTCATATTTTGAGCCATGTTAGATAGAAGAGGATTGTCTACTACACTCAATTCGGCCAATTCACAATCAATTGCAAATAAGTCATGACAAGTAGTATGGGCTGTGGCATGCAAAGTGGCACTACACCTCAAAGTGAAGTCATAAAAACTTTTTAAAAACTTGACAAAGACGACAACGTTTGCCCAATCCTCCTCAACCGGTGGTGTATTTCCTATACAAAATTAGCTTTTAAAATGCCCATCCTCATCTTCCAAACTAGAAAAAGCCTTTTTTAATTTCAAAGCAGCTTCTAGCATCATGTAGGTGGAATTTCACCTAGTTGGCACATCCAAGACAACCAAGCCTTTACAATCAATCTTATCTTTTTCAACGCAAGATTTAAAAGTTTCTAATCTTTGGGGGGAAGATCTTACATACATGACAGCATCACGAATACTCTTAACAAAATTATGTAACTCTTTCAAACCATCGGTTACAATGAGGTTTACAATATGAGCACAGCATCTCATATGTAAGTGGACACAATCTAACAACAAACCTTCATTTAGCCAATCCTTCATCTTATTTTGCAAATAAGATACAGCTTTATCATTTGCAGATGCATTATCTAGGGTAATTGTGAGTACCCTCTCTATACCCCAATCAATCAAACACTTCTCAATAAGTCTGCCAATTGTCCTAGCCTTGTGATTTTGAATTACACAGAAATTCAACACATGCTTATGCAACATCCAATCACCATCTAGGAAATGTGCAGTGAGAACCATATAGTTTATATTTTGGACAGATGTTCATGTGTCAGTAGTAAGGCATACTCTATATGCAGCTAACTTTGCTTTCAAAAGTTGCTTTTCATCATAGTAAAGTGCAAGAAAATCTCTAGCAAGTGTTCTGCGAGATGGGGGTATAAACCTAGGGCATGCAACACTACAAAAGTGACGAAACCCTTCTCCATCTACGAAACTAAATGACAACTCATCAATAATAACCATCCTAAGACATGCTTTCCTAGATTCTTCCTTATTAAATCCCGCTGCCCCAAGAGCGGTAATACTTCCAGATTGGTCCTTGGCAAAAGTTAGGACCTTTTGGTTTGAACCAGGCACCCTATATGGGTACTTTTTGCATAAATTAGTAATATGAGTTCTCAAACTAATACGTTCAAAAGGATTACCAGTTTGATATTGTTCAAAGTGATTCCACACCTCACTTGGTTTCCTAGTCGGTTTTCTCTTTTTTTGGGAAGGTAACGGTGGAAGTTGATCAGATGCACCAGTCTAAGCTTGAGAGTTCACAATCACTGGTGTAGATTCAGTCATAGGTGGAAGCTGATTAGAAGCAAAACCTTCTTCCACCCCCTGGTTTACCTCCATCTATATAATCAGAAAAATTGGACGTTAAAAAAATTGCACCTTAATCAGACAAATTGCACAATAATCAGCAAAATATTGCACCTCATCATGAACATTAAATAAATTAGAAGAACTCACCATCGTTGGCACTGAGTTAGCTTCATCCATTGTTGGTACTGAGTTAACTTCATCCATCGTTGGCACTGACACGAGTACGTTTGAATCAATGGAGGTTGAAGCTGGAGAATCAGATATTTGGCAAGCAGCGAGAAATCTGATATTTGGCAAAAAATAAAGAGCTGTAATTTAAATGTAACTTGATCTAATAAATTATCAACATAGGATATAAAAAGAATTAAGACACCCACAACTCATATAGACAACAAATAGAAAAGAAATTGAGTTATCAATATTATCAATGATAGTTATGGACAATATGTGCAGATTCAGTGCCTTTGATAGCTTCTGTTATGGATATGTTTGTTAAGTTATTTGGAATATGTTAAGGAACATATTCCTAAGATACCTTCCAAATTACTATTTATGGTTCTTCTAAATTCCAACAAGCACTTAACAAACATATCCCTTATCAAAATAGACGAGTTGGGACAAGGGATCTAAAATAACTTAGGCTTTTCCAGAAGTAGAGAAGAGGAGATTCAGGGTTGAAAAGAATGCAAGGCAAGATACCTTGGGTTTCAAAATAGTATATATGCAACAAACAGCGAATAGCTATGACACAATCATATCTTTTGGCCAGTCGCCATATCCAATACCATTGTCCACATAAAATTGTGAAAAATTGATTCCAGAGAAGAAAACTGACAAAATAAATGAGGAAAAACATAGCAACTAAGAGAGAGACCTAATAGAGAGACCCAAGAAAAAACAGAACAACACAGTCTCGCCACTGGCTTTGCACATTAATCCATATATGACTTATTTCATTCTTGATTTATTTTAAGTATTCCCAATATCCCTCCAGTTCAAAGCTCTTTTTATGATACAACACATCATATACCAAAATTTTCTGGTTAATTGCTAACTTTCAAATTTGAACTTCTTAAGATAATATGATCATATATATAGATAAACCCATAACTAAAAGTTCATTCAGAGAAATTGAAATCAGAACCATCAAAAGAAAAATATGTAGATAATCAGAAATAAAATATTAGAACATACACTTCTTGGGCTTCTCGAACATCAATCAATTGTGCGACGATGACGCTGGTGTGCGATGATGACGCTTGTGTGCGACGATGACGTTGGTTGTGCGGGGATGACGATGGCTGTGCGACGATGACTTTGGCCGTGCGATGATGATGATGGCTGTGCAACGATGACGATGGAGGTGCGATGCCAAAGAGATTTTTGCTATGTGAGAATGGGTTTGATTGAAGCAGTGGAGGTGTGGTGGTTCAAATCAATGGTGGCTTTTCTAGGGTTGAAGTGGGTTGAGTGAGGCTGTGTGTTCAAGGAAAAGGAGCTTCTGGGATGATGTTTGAGTTTGAAAACAGGTGTACACTAACACTTCTAAGTAGCCACTCAACCATTGACACATGTAAATTAATATATATATATATATATATAAATATATATAAATAATTAATATTTAAACGGTTCGGTTCGGATTAACACAGTTTTTTAAAACATAAAACTGCAGCTAAACCAAATCAGTCAGGTTTGGTTCGGATTTTAAAACTGTTCACTTTTGTAAATTCAAAACCAAACCAAACCGGAAAATACGAATTGGTTCGGCTGGTTTGATCGGATCGGCCGGATTGATGCCCACCCCTAGTTGTGAGTGCCCTATGAGCTAGGTTAAGTGTTGCATGAAGGTTTCAAACATGGTAGTCAAATGCGATTTTTTTTTCTTGTTTTCAGAAATTTATATTCATAAATGCTAGCAACATGGTGGCAGTTAATTTTTCATGGTTGTATAAGTTTGCTTTTTTGTTTATAAATGGAAGGCAATGATGAGATACTTAGAAGTTACCTGATGCTTATGTACATCTATAATATGGATATATAAATCAGAAACTTAATTTAGGGAAAGTGGTATGTGTTTTATACACTGAAATGAATGACTCAAAATGTTTGGCCATAAAAAAAAGGACTCAAAATCAGGGACGGATCCAGGAATTGCAAATCGGGTTTTACCTTAAGTACAAATGTATTAAGAAAATTTGGTGAGTTTTGTGGATTTTGGTTGGTCTTTGTAGATTTTTAGGCTTGGACAATAGATTTTAGGAACTAAAAACTAGAGGTAACCCACAGGGGTGGCTAAATTTTTTTTTGAGTAAATCATAAGCCCTAATTAGTTATATTTTTATTTTATATAAGCACTCTTTTTTCAGTATATTTTCTTCATCGTATTTAGAACTTTTTGTTATTATATGACATTTGAAATAGAGAAAATGTTGAAATTATTAATAATATTGTTGAAATATTTGGAAGGGATTGAAGGGAAACAAAGAAAGAAAAAAGAAGAAGATATTTATAAGGAATTGAAGTTAAAAAAGAAAGTAATAATAAAATAAAAACATCTCATTTTGTGGGGCAGTGCTCCTAACAAAATAAAAACACATCTCATCCCAACACATATCTCCCCCCACTCTTTTTTTTTTAATCTCTCCCTTTCTTTTTTTTATATTCTTTTTTCCTCTCTTTCTCTCTCTCCCTCTCCCTCTTTCTTTATTCTTTTTCCTTCTTCCTCTCTTCTTATTTTCTTTCTTCTCTCTCCGTCTGCTCCATCTCTCTGTTCTTTCTTCTTGCAGCTTTGGGATGGGCTATCTCCATTAACTTTTTTTTTTTAATCTTAAGAATACTATATGGTATTACAAATACAAAAAAATATTTGTATGGGTTGTAGTCCAAACAGCCCACTATGTGGATCCGTCCCTGCTCAAAATGTCATTTAAATTTTGCAATTGCATTCTAATTACATTTAGATTAAATTGTATATAATTAATTGGGGATTTCTTTTTAGTTTATACAATTGACTTATTCTTGTACAATTAGGTTTTATTACCTTTCTTTATGTACACATATGTAACCCTACATATACCTCCTTAAAGCACTTTCACCCGTTTGCCATGGCAAAGGGCAAGGGCAAGTAAGGGTAGACACTATTCATGTGAATAGTGACTGCCTTAGCAATTTTTTTATGCATTCCCACCCGTTGCCATGGGAACCCAAGGACAACCACTATTCACATGGGATATAAGGAGAGGAATTTGTATGGATTTTGGTGTGGAAAGTAAAGAACATGGCTAGGTATTTATAGAAAAAAAAAATCTGAATTTTTTGGTATTTAAATTGGTCACTGACGTCACATTGACGTCAACTTGCCCAGTTTCATGGCCCACTTCTTGCCATAACAATTTTTCTTAGGATCAAGGTTGTTTTTAGAGCTTAAGCCCCCTTTTGCCATGGCAAAAGGAGATGGGGTGGATGTGCTATGTGACCTTGAATTTGTGTTACAACCTTAGCCCTATCACTTAATGAAAATTAAATCTTTGTACAGCTGACTTATCCAAATTTCATATCATCAATCTTCTTATTTTTAGATATCTATACGCATTAATTTATAATCCAGCAAACAAAAAAAGGGAAAAAACAGAAGAAGAAGAAATTGAAGTACAAGAGCCATGCGACAAGATTGCCAACTTTTACCAGCAAACACTTTTGCCTTGGCCGCATAATTTCATTATCACCGAAAGTGGTTTGTGCCTTATTATTAGTGGTGGCACAAGAGTCATGTAAATTTAAGTCCATGAAATGAAACAGCCTCACACTGTTATAATCACCCTTACCAAAACAAGTATCTTTTAGTGTTCTAGATTTTGGAGGGGTTCCCACTATTAGACCTTTTCAATTGATTTGATATCTTTTCTCAACCGAACGTTCGTACGTTATTACTTTGCGAACACTATTATAAATAGGGTGTAAAATATAAATGGATGGAAAAAAATATATGACGAGAAAATATATATTTATAGGGTTTAGGGAAGGAAGATTGAGATATGGAAGGTGCAGTGTTTTTGCATGAAACAAACAAACAACCGAATTTATGCATCCAATTTGCAAGTTGCAATTTGATGGGTGAGAGTGACAAGCTAAGAACTTTTCCAATTCACATCACCAAAACAACAGATTATTACGTAACTGAATTTTGCTATATAGAGAACTTGGTCACTACTGAACCAGACTACCATATCATCACGTCACATACGTACTGGTATTACTCTCGCTCTCTCTCTCTCTCTCTCTCTCTCTCTCCCCCTCTCATGCCAAGATTTTAACCCACACGACCCAATAACATATTATAGCCCATAAAGTTTGATCGGAAATTAGACTCTATCCAAATTCTTCCGACTTTTCAATTCAATGTACCACTCCATGTATGGCTCAATGTCACTTTTCTACACAACAGTTGTTAGGCTTAACCAAAGAGAGTTATTAGTGGCACTCCAAAAAAAATCATCATTGGCTCCTTTAGTATTTCTTAGAGTGCTAGTAAATTACCTTTGTTGACGACTAAAGTACTACGTCAGAACATACGTCAATAAGGCTTCAAAAAAAAAAAAATTATAAACCCGAAGCTCTTTAAGGATTGAAGTATGTCAAAAGGTACTTAAAAACCTCAGAGTAATATTAACCTTTAAAATCACAAACCATCCAAAAAACAAAAAGTGTAAATGAAATGGAGAAAAATGATTTGGGAGTCCTTATCATGTTAACATTAGGATTGATGGTCAATCCGCAAGTTGTAGTCCAAGAACTTCAAGTTATTTTGCATGAGATTGAGGCAGAAAACATGGTTTTAAGTGAGACTTTCCAAGTGGCTACAATCATTGAAAAATTGCCACCATCCTGGAAAGATTTCAAGAATTATATAAGCGCAAAGAGACTGGATTTGAAGATCTGATCATGAGGCTAAGGATTGGGAAGATAACCGTGGTTCTGAAAATAAAACCAGTGGTAACTCCATGGTGGCTGAAGCACATGTAGTGGAGGATGGGCCAAAGAACAAGAAAAAGAGGAAGCACGCAGGCAAAGGCTTTAGGCAAGGAAACTCACAGAAAAACAAAGGGTTCAAGGGCAAATGCTTTAACTGCAACAAGCATGGTCATAGAGCAGCGAACTCTCAAAGTAAGGGAAAAACTACAGAAGTTCACATGACTGAGGAGGAGAAATTGTCAATGAGATATTTGATATCAGCCTATCATAATCTCTAAAGTGACCTTAGAAAGCAATACCAAGGAATGGTGAGCGGACACTAGAGCTACATGCTACATCTTTTCTGATAAGAAGATGTTTACTACGTATCAACAATTGAACTAAGGGGAGTAACTGTTCATGGGAAACTCATCAACTTCCAAGGTTGAAGGACAAGGAAAGGTGGTTATGAAGATAACTTATGGCAAGAACTCACCCTAAATGAAGTGCTTCATATGCCTGACATTTGGAAGAATTTGGTTTCTGGAGCGCTGTTAAGCAAGAATGGTTTTAAATTGGTCTTTGAGGCTAACAAATTTGTATTCACTATGAATGGGATGTATGTGGGGAAAGGGTACTTGAATAACAGTTTATTCAAGATGAATGTAATGACTATTATACCTTCTATGAATAATAAGAACACAATTAGTTCGGCTTATATTCTTGAGTCCCCAAATATTTGGCACGGTAGACTAGGACATGTTAATTATGATACTATTCGTAGATTAGTTAACATGGATTTATTATATAAGTTTAACATTGATACAAGTAAAAAATGTGAAACTTGTGTTGAAGCTAAACTTACTAAACATCATTTCATTATATAGAAAGAAGTACAAAACCTCTAAATTTAATTCACAGTGACATTTGTGATTTAAAGTTTGTGCAGACTAGAGGTGGTAAAAAGTACTTTATTACTTTTATAGATGATTCACAATATATTGCTATGTCTATCTACTTAAAAGCAAAGATGAAGCCTTAGAAATGTTTAAACATTATAAGAGTGAAGTTGAGAATCAACCTAGCAAAACGATTAAGGTTTTAAGAAGCGATAGAGGTGGTGAATATGTAGCACATTTTGCTGAGTTTTGTGCTTAACATGGAATTACTCACCAAACTACTGCTCCTTATTCACCTCAACAAAATGGTATTGCTGAACACAAGAACCATACATTAAAAGAAATGATGAATGCTATGTTGATAAGTTCTGGAGCATCCCAGGATTTGTGGGGAGAAGCATTGCTTTCCATAAATCACATTCTCAACAAATTATTTCACAAGAAGTTGGAAAAGACACCATATGAATTATGGAAAGGACGAACACTTTTGCCTTGGCCGCATAATTTCATTATCACCGAAAGTGGTTTGTGCCTTATTATTAGTGGTGGCACAAGAGTCATGTAAATTTAAGTCCATGAAATGAAACAGCCTCACACTGTTATAATCACCCTTACCAAAACAAGTATCTTTTAGTGTTCTAGATTTTGGAGGGGTTCCCACTATTAGACCTTTTCAATTGATTTGATATCTTTTCTCAACCGAACGTTCGTACGTTATTACTTTGCGAACACTATTATAAATAGGGTGTAAAATATAAATGGATGGAAAAAAATATATGACGAGAAAATATATATTTATAGGGTTTAGGGAAGGAAGATTGAGATATGGAAGGTGCAGTGTTTTTGCATGAAACAAACAAACAACCGAATTTATGCATCCAATTTGCAAGTTGCAATTTGATGGGTGAGAGTGACAAGCTAAGAACTTTTCCAATTCACATCACCAAAACAACAGATTATTACGTAACTGAATTTTGCTATATAGAGAACTTGGTCACTACTGAACCAGACTACCATATCATCACGTCACATACGTACTGGTATTACTCTCGCTCTCTCTCTCTCTCTCTCTCTCTCTCTCCCCCTCTCATGCCAAGATTTTAACCCACACGACCCAATAACATATTATAGCCCATAAAGTTTGATCGGAAATTAGACTCTATCCAAATTCTTCCGACTTTTCAATTCAATGTACCACTCCATGTATGGCTCAATGTCACTTTTCTACACAACAGTTGTTAGGCTTAACCAAAGAGAGTTATTAGTGGCACTCCAAAAAAAATCATCATTGGCTCCTTTAGTATTTCTTAGAGTGCTAGTAAATCACCTTTGTTGACGACTAAAGTACTACGTCAAAACATACGTCATATAAGGCTTCAAAAAAAAAAAAAAATTATAAACCCGAAGCTATTTAAGGATTGAAGTATGTCAAAAGGTACTTAACTTAAAAACCTCATAGTAATATTAACCTTTAAAATCACAAACCATCCAAAAAACAAAAAGTGTAAATGAAATGGAGAAAAATGATTTGGGAGTCCTTATCATGTTAACATTAGGATTGATGGTCAATCCGCAAGTTGTAGTCCAAGAACTTCAAGTTATTTTGCATGAGATTGAGGCAGAAAACATGGTTTTAAGTGAGACTTTCCAAGTGGCTACAATCATTGAAAAATTGCCACCATCCTGGAAAGATTTCAAGAATTATATAAGCGCAAAGAGACTGGATTTGAAGATCTGATCATGAGGCTAAGGATTGGGAAGATAACCGTGGTTCTGAAAATAAAACCAGTGGTAACTCCATGGTGGCTGAAGCACATGTAGTGGAGGATGGGCCAAAGAACAAGAAAAAGAGGAAGCACGCAGGCAAAGGCTTTAGGCAAGGAAACTCACAGAAAAACAAAGGGTTCAAGGGCAAATGCTTTAACTGCAACAAGCATGGTCATAGAGCAGCGAACTCTCAAAGTAAGGGAAAAACTACAGAAGTTCACATGACTGAGGAGGAGAAATTGTCAATGAGATATTTGATATCAGCCTATCATAATCTCTAAAGTGACCTTAGAAAGCAATACCAAGGAATGGTGAGCGGACACTAGAGCTACATGCTACATCTTTTCTGATAAGAAGATGTTTACTACGTATCAACAATTGAACTAAGGGGAGTAACTGTTCATGGGAAACTCATCAACTTCCAAGGTTGAAGGACAAGGAAAGGTGGTTATGAAGATAACTTATGGCAAGAACTCACCCTAAATGAAGTGCTTCATATGCCTGACATTTGGAAGAATTTGGTTTCTGGAGCGCTGTTAAGCAAGAATGGTTTTAAATTGGTCTTTGAGGCTAACAAATTTGTATTCACTATGAATGGGATGTATGTGGGGAAAGGGTACTTGAATAACAGTTTATTCAAGATGAATGTAATGACTATTATACCTTCTATGAATAATAAGAACACAATTAGTTCGGCTTATATTCTTGAGTCCCCAAATATTTGGCACGGTAGACTAGGACATGTTAATTATGATACTATTCGTAGATTAGTTAACATGGATTTATTATATAAGTTTAACATTGATACAAGTAAAAAATGTGAAACTTGTGTTGAAGCTAAACTTACTAAACATCATTTCATTATATAGAAAGAAGTACAAAACCTCTAAATTTAATTCACAGTGACATTTGTGATTTAAAGTTTGTGCAGACTAGAGGTGGTAAAAAGTACTTTATTACTTTTATAGATGATTCACAATATATTGCTATGTCTATCTACTTAAAAGCAAAGATGAAGCCTTAGAAATGTTTAAACATTATTAGAGTGAAATTGAGAATCAACTTAGCAAAACGATTAAGGTTTTAAGAAGCGATAGAGGTGGTGAATATGTAGCACATTTTGCTGAGTTTTGTGCTTAACATGGAATTACTCACCAAACTACTGCTCCTTATTCACCTCAACAAAATGGTATTGCTGAACACAAGAACCATACATTAAAAGAAATGATGAATGCTATGTTGATAAGTTCTGGAGCATCCCAGGATTTGTGGGGAGAAGCATTGCTTTCCATAAATCACATTCTCAACAAATTATTTCACAAGAAGTTGGAAAAGACACCATATGAATTATGGAAAGGACGAAAACCTTCCTATAAATACCTCAAAGTGTGGGGGTGTTTGGCTAAGATAGCAGTCCCTCATCTTAAAGAGGTTAAAATATATAGGAACCAAAATCATTGACTGTGTATTTATTGGTTATGCTTCTAATAGTAGTGTATACCGATTTCTTGTACATAAATGAAATAATAATGATGTACATGTGAATACAGTTATTGAGTTAGGGAATGCAACCTTTTTTGAAAATGTTTTTCCTTCTAAAGATGCACATGAGCAAAGTTCTTTTAAAAGAACTTATAATAGTAGTTGTGGGAGCGATTTCTTCCCATGAGAATATCCGATTGAAAGATTCCCCTTTCTTCTTCCCCGCCTCTTTCTCCCTGCAAAAAAAATCGGAGTAAAAGGACCACACCCCGGGGGTGTTGGCCAAAGATCCTCCGATGCCTAAGTTAGTTCAATTGATTCGTAGAGAAAATAATAGCTAAATAGGGTACGGAGATATATATGTAAGGTGTAAAACGGGTGGCCGGAGCCTTGTGTAAGAGGGAAAGCGAGTATGGCGGCCGAGACTTGCTGGGG
>NW_007362503.1:157385-186446 GCF_000346735.1 Prunus mume
GTTTTAATGAGGCAATGTCATACACTCGTCAGTGTTATATGATACATAACACGAAATCATATGTTGCACATGGATATGTACTATTTTTCCATTTGTCCAGGTTTTGTCCCGCTGAGTTTTACTCGCAAGGCTTTTAACGAGGCATATTCCATGCATGGTGAACATCTAAGGGGGAGTGTTATAAATCAATCTAATTATTATGGATACCCATCATATACATTTTTCCCACAATTCCTACTACAATGTTTTTACCCACAATGATGTGATTGTAATTTACCTTATATTATATTTGTTAAGTGTGGTAAATAGTTGTACTCCATTTTGTCTATAAATACAAGGCATTAAGAGAATGAAATTACAAGCTTGGGAAGAGAAACTCTATGGTTATTATTTTCTTCTAAATACCATAATTCCTTAAGTTTTATATTAGACCTATAGTTGTTGGATTTTTGCTAGAAGCACATAACACACACTAATAAACAATTCATGACACTAACATGACAAGAAACCATAGTAATAACAAGGTGACATAGTTGTTGAACTCACATATTAAAACCATTCCTACAATTTCTTTTTGTGTTACATAGTTCTTGTATTAAACTGCATAAAATAAATTTAAAGTGTATGCGCACAAAACATTTTTAGAATTGTTGATCAACGAGTACAACTCCAATGCAAGTAAAGAACTTCAAGTAGCTTATCAAAACATCTTCAAATTGCATGATCAACCTCATCAACTATAGGAGATGAACATGTTTTGACATCCCTAAAGTGATGATTCAAGTTCCACAGGTATCGCAGTAGACTAGCAGCATCATCAAAGTAAGATGTATAAGGATACTCTGCAACTTCCTTTATAAAACGTTCAAATCCACCACTTTTCCAAGAAGCAAATGCAATAAAATAAACATGCATAAAAGCTATGAAAAAAGTCTTTTTAGTAAAAAGATCTTTCCTATCTTTATTGACACTGTCAATCCAGTCCAACCGATGCTCTGAAGTCTTCAAGAATAGATGGCCAAGCAATTTGGAAACGAACTTCGCATAACAGAAAACATGAAGAAAAAAATATCATCTATCTTTCAAAATCAAACATATAACATAATAATAATAATAAGGTTAGTCATAACAAAAAATTCATTCATCCATCAAAACAAAAAAGTGAACTCACTTCCAAATATGAATATAGTAAAAAAAACTTAAGAAACCTATAAGCCTCAATCCGTTCTTTCCTAAGGTCAAAATCTCTTGCTTTTTTCTTCGACGATAGAGTTTTGGTTGCTAACAATGACTTGAACAAATATCCCAACATGCTTTTGATGTCCATAAAATCATCATTTTTTTAATTTGTCTTGATATGTGACATCTATTCCCTCCAATGATCTACCGAAGTTAATAATCTTCAAACCCTTCTTACCCATTACATAATTTTTCTTCTTCTTCAAGCTATAGTGAAAGAATTTTTGCCATGAACGCGAGTTACAACATTAATCAATTGACTATAATATATACAAACTCATGCATGATGTCACCATCTTTTTCTTCGACGATGGAGTTTTGGGTGCGAGCAACGACTCGAACAAATGTCCTAACATGCTTTTGATGTCAAGAAAATCATCATTTTTCAACTTATCTTGATATGTAACATATATCCACTCCAATAAACCACCGAAGTTAATAATCATCAAACCCTTCTCGCCCATCACATAATTTTTTTTTCTTCTTCAAGCTACCATGAAAGAATCTTTTGTCATGAATGCGAGTCACAACATTCATCAATTGACCACAATATATACAAACTTAACATCCATGATTTCACCATCTTTTTCTTCGACGATGGAGTTTCGGGTGCGAGCAACAACTCGAACAAATGTCCCAACATGCTTTTGATTGTCAAGAAAATCATCATTTTTAGGATTAGGGAACTACTGAATTGGTTTCAAAGATTTTGTGTGAATATGTCAAAAGAGGAGTTTAAACATGATATCCCTTTTACTTTATTGTATGATGATGAGAGGGTGATGGTTGACAAACAACTAGAGTTGTTAGTGTTTCTCTTTCCTCATTGGATTTCAACAATACAGATGAATGATAAATTTCTTCTGATTAAGAAAGAAGAAACTGAGGAAGTAGAAGTACATCTTCAACTTGCAATTTGTTCAACATGCCCTCCATAATCACGTATTAGTGATTGAGTCTATGATTTCATATTTACTCTTAGAAAAATATTTGTAAAGAATGGCGTGAATCGCATCCGTTGTCGTGTTAAGCTCTACAATGATCATTTTGAAGAAGTAGTTGAAGGGCCTTTGTCCATTGCGAATTACATTGATGCGGATTCAATACGGATTTCTATTTTGATCCGTTAGATGACTTGGGCGGTGGAGATTTAACACAACAAACAAGACATAAAAAAATACCAATATCTGACTACACACTGCCATTTGAGAACCAGAGAAACAGTAGACCACTCAGCCCATGCTTTCTCTTTCCCATTTCATCTCTTCCATGTTTGATTTTTTTTCAGCTCTCTTTTTGAGTCAATATATATAAGGGATTCAATAAACAATGACATAAAAGAAAGAAAAAAAAACCCATAAATTATTGAAAAAATCAGCTCAAAAAACTCATCTCAGAAATCATTGTCTAAGAAGCAAACCCCTGTTTCAAACCCCCCCCAAAAAAAAAAAAAAAAAAACCAAACCCAATTGTGTTAGAAAAAATAATAAAAAAAACGAGAGAAAAATTAACTCTTTGTTTGTGGAGAAGCTTTTGTTTTTGTAAGCGATTGAACTTCAATTTAGTCTGGTGTGATATATTTTTGTTCTAAATTTATGTTCTTTGAGCTATTGGTATGGAGTAAAGCTTGGGAAAACTCTTCAGGTGGGAAGAGAACTCATAAAAGCACGCGGAAGAATAGTGGTCTTTTGATGATCAGTTTGCACAACCACTGCTCCAAGACCAATTCGAGCTGCATGATTTTGTTCACAAGGGATCCATCTCCACTCCAGTGAATCAAACAAGGAAGCCAGCCTTTCTAATTGCAATCACAATGGGTAAGATAGTCCATGCCCCATTTGCCATACCTCCTCCATTGATATATTTTGACTAAAAAAGATAGATGAAAAAAATCCAACATTGAGGAGATGAAATGAGAAAGAGAAAGATGAATCTTGTTTCTCTGTTCTCAAATGGCAGTGCAAAGTCAGATATGAGTATTTTTTTTTATATGTCTTGTTTGTTGTGTTAAATCTCCACCGCCCAAGCCATCTAACGAATCAAAATAGAAATCCGTATTGAATCCGCATCAATGTAATTCGCAATGGAGAAAGGCTCGTAGTTGAATATCCTTGCAATCATCGATTTTACAAGATCTGCCATTGAGTAAAGCAAGAAGCTTCCTTGCCCTCTTTATCTGACACACGGTATAACATCAAGAAGCACAAGAAGTATAAGATTATATGAATGAAGATGTACTTGCCGGAAAGCATGGATGTGGTTATCTTGCCACTTTTGAGAAGAAGAAGTCGACTTTGTATTTGTGAAAGTAATATAGTCCCTTTACAAAGGTAGTGTTATTTTTGTGAAACTTTGATAGGAGTTGTGAGTTCATAAACATCTCATAATACATATTTTCTTTGTATTAGAAAATTTTCGATGTTCATTCGAAATAAGATGATTAATTGTCCAATAGTTAGAACAAAGATGATTACATATTACTAATGCATAATCTCGGATGAAAAATCCTTATTTCATTCTTGTCTATTGACATAAACAAATAGCAAGTAGTTTGCATTCTTAATAAGGAGTTTGCTACTTTCAGTATAAGAAGAACCCGTATCACCCACCACTGTTCTAACCCAATCATATAAAGACTCGTAATAGTGGTCATAATAAACTGTCCAAACATCCTTCACCAACTCTTCATTACAAGGTAAATCCTTAAAAGGCTTCTACTTACAAAACACATAAATCCATGGGTACAAAATCTCCTCATCAAATATTCTTGAAGAATGTTTAAATGCACTTTTAGTTGTCTCTTCCTTATCCATCTTAACAAACTTAACATTAATTTTTTTCACCATCTTTCTCATAATATAAACCACCCTTGTATGCCCTGTCTTTACTATTATTCCTCACTACGAAGTTAAATTTATAAAAGCATACTCAAGCGCCAAAAACCTCAATAATAGAATTATTATTCTCATGTTCACCTTTGATGTACTAAAAAAAAACTCTGTTATCTTTTGTGGAACGTTCGATATTCATAAGAAATGAGATGATTAATTGTCTAATACTTAGAACAAAGATGATTACATATCTACAAAGGCTCCCTTCCAGTTATTTGCCTTAAACAAACCAAAGATTGCACGGACTTGCCACAACTCATCTACAAATATGGTTTCCCTTGCAAGGAGCTTCCCTTTTCTAGCAAGCATCTCAGCCTCAACCTTCTGACGACCCTTCCCATTAAGCTTGGCAATCCTCTTCTCTAATTTCAAATACTTCTTAAGTAAATCAAGGGAGTAATGTGTCATCTGTTAAACATGTAGAAGTTATTGTCAAACTAGTACAAATACTGATCAAGTGTTAGATCCAAAGGAAGTGTATACAAACAAATTAAATTGTTCTCAGATTTCATATTTTCAAAGAATATAAATGGTAAATCCAGATTTGAAAAATTCAAGCAAGCAACACTTATATGGGGGTTTCTAGATCAATGAAAGGTTTATAGCTTATTCGGTTAATTAGCAATGAATTTCACAAATACCAAGAGAGATCGTGGCTAGTGCTCACCTTTATTAAAGAGGATGAAGCCCACCTGAATGATCATGCAAAGAAGCCTCTGGGTTTCCTCACCGCAAGCAAAGCCTATGGGTTCCTTCAAATTAGCGCCGCAAGAAAATAACCCTAAGGACTTCAATTAGTTAATGTTACAAATGTATAAGGGAGGGCAGCCTAGGTTTTATATTAGTTGTATCTGGTTAAGGCTTGTACATTTTTTTTTTTTTGGGTTAATCATGCTTAAATCCTTAGACTAGGCTAGGCACCAAGGAGGATTATGGCTTACACTAACATGTCTATCTTGGTGAATTATACGACCCTAGTAGAGGTTATATTATGGATTACTAGCTTTTGGAACTCTTGTAACATAAAAACATATATGCAACAAATTACACTTGATTTTACAAATGCTATAATATGAGTGGATTTAATATATACAATAATGTAGAAGTTTTTTTTTATTTTTACGAAGCGATATTTTAACAAAATCTCTAATGAAAAATTCTTGTTTCTAGAAATGATTCATGAAGTAGAGTTGGAGGGGAAGTTAATCACGTTGTTTACAAAAGATATATGTTTTTAATCGTCTGTGTAAAGACGCATTAAAGAAGATAAATTGGATGTGAGGGATGCATATAAAATTTTGTGTGAATATGTCAAATGAGGAGTTTAAATATGATATCCTTTTTAGTCTATTGTATGATTATAAGAGGGTGATGGATGACAAACAACTAGAGCTGTTAGTGTTTCTCTTTCCCCATTGGATTTCAACAACACATATAAATGATAAATGGTTTCTTCTGATTAAGAGAAAAGAAACCGAGGAAGTAGAAACACACATTCTGCTTGCAATTCACTCCAACCTATGCTCTGGACTCTTCAAGAATGGATGACCAATCAATTTGGAAACAAACTTCGAATAACTGAAAACATGAAGGAAAAAAAATCATCCATCTTCCAAAATCAATCATATAGCACAATACTAATAAGGTTAGTTATGACAAAACATTCATGCATCCATAAAAAATAAAAAAAAGTAAACTCACTTCCAAATATGAATATAGTAAAAAAAAAAACTTAAGAAACCTATACTCCTCGATCCATTCTTTCTTAAGGTCAAAATTCATTGTTTTTTCTTTGACAATAGAGTTTTGGGTGCGAGCAACGACTCGAACAAATGTCCCAACATGCTTTTGATGTCAAGAAAATCATCATTTTTTGACTTCTCTTGATATGTAACATCTATTCTATCTAATAAACCACCGAAGTTAATAATCTTCAAACCCTTCTGACCCATCACATAATTTTTTTTTCTTCTAGAAGCTACCGTGAAAGAATTTTTTGTCATGAACGCGAGTCACAACATTAATCAATTGATTGCTATATATACAAACTTAACATACATGATTTCACCATCTTTTTCTTCTACGATGGAGTTTCGGGTGCCATCAACGACTCGAACAAATGTCCCAACATGCTTTTGATGTCAAGAAAATCATCATTTTTCAACTTATCTTGATATGTAACATCCATCCCTTCCAATAAACCACTGAAGTTAATAATCTTCAAACCCTTCTTGCCCATCATATAATTTCTTTTTCTTCTTCAAGCTGCCGCGAAAGAATATTTTATCATGAATGCGAGTCACAACATTCATCAATTGACCACAATATATACAAACTTAACATGAGTGATTTCACCATCTTTTTCTTCGATGATGGAGTTTCGGGTGCGAGCAACAACTCGAACAAATGTTCCAACATTCTTTTGATGTCAAGAAAATCATCATTTTTCGACTTGTCTTGATATGTAACATCAATTCCCTCCAATAAACCATCCCCTGGGTGATGTTGAGATTGGTATGGACTCAATTGATTGCCCCTAGAGGATTGGTAACCTAGTGGTGATGTTGGGATCAATATAGATCCAATTGATTGCTATAGGGGATTGGTAACCCCTAGAGTTTTTCTTCCCTTAGAGCCTAATCATGGTCGAGAATACCTAAAGCTATCTTTAAATCTCATTTCCACTTCTTAAAATTTCTACCAGTCAATGGTTTAGTGCAATTGATAGCAGAGGGGGATTCACAACTGAAAACATGGAATTATGTAAAATGTTTAATCTTTATCCCCAACTCTCTTTATGCACATGTGTGATATTTGTGAACAAAATATCAAATATGCATTTTGTTTCCTTCCCAAGTGCAACAACATGAACTACTATGCTTCCAGCATTATCATAGCATATATCACTACTGCTAAAAAAAAGTTGAAGTTTGAGAAATGGAGAAGGCTAACATGATCTGTCTGCTAATCATGAAGAAATCTATGATAGAAGCTGTCTGCGGTGGAATTCCAGAATATGAAAATTCCAAGAAGTACTTGGAGGCTGTGAGTAAAAATTTCAAAGAATTACAAAAGGCTGAAACTGGGAAATTTGATGAGCAAGTTGGCAACTATGAGATATGACGAGATATAGGATATGAGGGTGTATCTTCTGAGTATGATTAAAGTAGCCAAGAACTCAAGTCTTGGAAATTCCCATTTCTGACCCTTTCTTAGTTCACCTTGGATTGAATTCACTTCCTTCTTAGTAAGCTCAACTCATGGTGATTTATAATGCATAGAAAGACAAATGGGATCTCAATGACCTGATCTCAGTTGGGTCCAAGAAGAAGCTAGGATTAAGAAGGAGAAAGAAAAGTCAACATTGTGCAACTAACCGCCCATGCTCCTAAACATCATCATTCTAAGCCAAAATATCGTCATACTATACTACTAATGAAGATAAATCAAAGCCTTATCCTCCTCCTAAAGGGTCTAACACTTTGAATGTGAATAAAATTACTGTTTTTAAGCGTTACTTTTGGGATAGACAGGTCATCTTAAGAGACATTGCACCAGATACAAGCATTGGATAGAGAAAAAGAAAACTAAATGTAAAACCAAAATTCTATGTCCTAGTTTTATTTGAGTCTAGTAATGTCATTGTTCCTTCTAATTACTAGCGGATTTACATTAGATCATCAATCCATATTGCTAATTCCTTGCAGGACTTCGTAAGCTAGAAGAAAGCAAGTAAAGACCAAGACAAAGAGTTCCAGTCCATGTAGTACACTTGTTACACTCAAGGTCTTAAATATCAATGGTATCGGAAATATCGGTAGTCCAAAAACACAGAAATTTCAATGGAAATATCGGGATATTATCGATATCGATAAAAATTGAATAAAAACCACGGAAATTGTAAGAAAAACTTGGAAATTTTTATTGAAACTTTGGAGGATGTTTAATTAGTCAATTATCTATTAGTTTATCACAAAAAAATTGGAAGGAAATGCATTTCATGATGGGTTTAGCTGATTTAAGTTGATTATACAACAAGCTGACAAACACTGTGAGTGTAGAAAATATGTAGTAATTAATGAAAGAAGATTAAACACACCATAATCATTTATATATAATGATTTACTATAATATTTTACACTTTATACATTGCATGGTAAGATACATGAGTGATTTTGTACCACATAGAGTTCCTATGAGGTTCAAATTTTTCACTATCATCATCATCTCTATGTGTAAAGTAAGTGTATTGTGAAGAGTAGTCATCAAATGATAAATCCTAAAAATAGTTTTTCATGTAATTGTTAACATGCCACCCATATGGATTCAAGATTGGTTGATGTTGTACATAAGCAAAATCATTTGAAGATTGGGTTTTAGATTCTTTCCATGAGCCGCTCGATTCCATCCCAAAAGGGAAAGGTCAAAGACTCACATTCTCATGTATAAATCTAATTTTTACAAAAACAGTTCAAAACAAAACATTAAAAGTACACATATTTTAGCATATTATCACAAAAACATAAGCAACATGGCGGTTCAGGCATTGGAGGAGTGAAATGGCAGGGGTTTGAATCCCCTTTGCGTGCTTTGTGTTTTTTTTTTTCTTCATTTTTTCCATCACATCGATATTTTCGATATTTTAAGAAAATATTGATGAAGTGTGAGAGAAATTATTGACATCGATATTTTCTAATATTATTGCTGATATTGTCGATATTTATACGATATGTCTATGGATACGTTTCGAAATATTCGTGACTCAAAAAAAGATAATATCTTCAATATTTCGTTGATATTATCGATATTTTAGACTATGGTTACACTACAAGAAAAAACCTTTTATACGACCAAATTTTTGGTGACCAACGCAACTTTGGTCGCCTAATAGAGTTATCAGAGAGGACATTTTGTAATTTCATCGCCAAAAGTTTTGTGAGATTCAGGCATGGATTAAGACTTACATTTGATCATACAACGGGGTCACTTACAGTTGTTTAACAGGTTGTTATGTTTTTGTTTGTCAATTTTAATCTTGATCAAGTAGTTCTCACATTTTTAGGTTGGCAATATGTAGAAGGTTGAAATTACTAGTTACATTAGCTGGTAATGCATCCATGATTTTAAGACCAGAGGGCTACCTTTTGCAGCAGAATTCTGTAGTGAGTTTTTCTTTCTCTTTTTCTTTTTTTGATGTACTTGTTTGTTTTATCCCCTGATTTTCTGTATGCTTAGAGTTGCTAGTCAATGATGATGGCACATGAGATGCATATTTTAGTACCATCAATGGAAAGGAATATGAATTGCTATATCAGACTGGCAAAAGGAATATGATTTAAGTATACTTATTTATGATTAGGCACCAAAACTTTCACTGCTCTTTCTATTCTTATGGTTATAACTTTCATGTTTTTTGCCTCCCAGATAACCCTTTTCCTCCCAAAAATAATAAGTCTGAGATCACTGAGAGCAGGGCCAAAGATATGCAAGAGTAAGTTTTCTTTCTTCAGTTTAAGTTAAAGTGCATTAACTTATATGAACTCCATTATTATAAGGAAATTAGTCTGCTTTGAGTTTCAGTCTGTCTTTTCTTGATGGTATATGTATATAATTTGGAAATTTTAAATTGGGCTTGTTTGTACTTCTACTCATCTGCATATATGGCGATAAAAGCAGTGATGGTTCCAATGGAACAGATCAAAGATATACCACATTATACCAATTTGTCTTTTGTGGTACTATGTATATACATATTTATATATGTGTACACATTGTTGTTGCTTTATTTTGTTTCTTTTATAGAGGAAGATGATGGATGAGTTTGAGGTGAAGCAACAATTGTTAGAGATTAGAACTTCCAAGAGATCAGATCCCGACCCCTCTATCCCACAGGCTTGGTCCCTAGTCTTCATGTGGAGAAATAATGAATGCAAAACTTGGGGTTGCAAAGGGCAATAATAATGTGGAGAGTTCTTTATTTATTTATGCTTATTTTTTTTTGGATATAGCGTACTACCTTTTATGTGTATTTAAATGACTACTATGCTCATGTACCTTTGAATGTGAAAAACTTTTATGTCATTTCTATTGGTTTAGTTTACCTAAATCGATTGTTTCCTGAAATTATTAAAATATGTTTATTTATTGTTTGTAAGAAAACTTCTTCCTGTGACAAAATTGAAAAAAAGAAAAGAAAAAAAGGTGAAGTATGCAGATTTTAGCGACGAAATCCATTAGTTGCCAGAGTCTATAGGCGATGAACAAATAGTTTTGGTTGCCTAATCCCTTTGAAGTACGCGCCAACATTTGGTGTTTTAGAGGGAATCCTTCATAGACGACCAACTAAATTCTGTTAGGTGACGAAAATATTTGGTTGCTTAAAGATTTTGGCGGCGAACTTCAATTTTCGTCACTTGGAACTTTAAGCCACGTTTTTTTAATTTTGTAATTTTTTTCTTCTTTTGTAGGATTTGATTTGAATTCAATAAAAGTTAAGTGGGCAATGTCTCCTTGTGTAATGGTTCATTTGAATTGTGCAAATAATAATGTTGCTTTCACCATTGATATTAAAGACCCGAAACGATTTCAAACTAATGAAAACTCTTCAAGACTATGGCATATAAAAGACTAGGCCATGTACGTATAGAAAAATAATGCAGTAACTCAGGTATAATTCAAGGATTATTTCAACAATTAAGCATTGAATTTAAGTGATCAAATATTTTTACTTGACAAGGAAAAACTTTGTGATTGCCTTCTTTGACATATGTGCAGAATAAGAATAAGCATAAGTAAGAAGACATTGAGTAACCTTCGCGGCCAAAAAGAGAGAAAGGACATCGAAAAACATGTCTTATTGTATGTTGTTGGGAGTTGACATTCCGCTAACCTTCCCTCAGAGAAAAAATACAAACATGTATTGTCATATGTTGTTGGGACCAAACATCCCGATAACCTTTCATGCGAATAAACAAATTAAACATAAAAAAAAAAACACATATTGTTGTATGTTGTCCTAACCAGACATCCCGGTGACCGACATCATAAATAAAATAAAAACCACTAAAATCATGTCTTGTCCTATGTTGCTAAATTTTTTGCCCCTATTAGTCAATTGAGCACATTTAATTAACTAATTTTGTTTGATAATGTTAAGGACCAAAAAGTTACGAGAAATCCAAGGACATTTAAGCCCAATATAATATACAATAGTTGCCATGCTAATTCAAATTGTATTTAGGGAATTAATTCGTTAAATAAATATAGAAATAGTGTATATGCAATGCCAAACAAATAATTCAGTTTTCATTCCTAAACCACTGGCAAGCTTAAGTGGACTCAAGCCACATATATGCCTAGGCTTACTGAGTGGGTTGTGGTGTGGATTCTACAAGTGTCCATAAGGCTCATTGAAGGATCAAACAATGGAAGTTTTTGTGCTACTTGGGAATACCAAAACTCATGCCCACTTTCTTGAGCCTAATTACACGGGTAAGCAGAGAGAACTCCCAGCCTCTTCCTCCAGCTTAAACCACAACTACCCATTACTGTTCATTACTGTGCACACAATCATCATTGTACGGTCATGTACCCATTACTATTCATTACTGTACACACTATCAATTACAGCACACTCACGGAGAAACCAACTATTGTGCACTATACACTCACGGATGCATAAACAGAGCAAAGGCTTTGCATATAAATAGACCCTTCATCCATTTGTAAGGCACCTAGAAGAAGCAGAGAATGGCAGAGGAGGCAATCTTATCCTCTACCTGCCGTAAACACACAAAACCCAAGCCTTAACCCCTCCATCATGCTCCTCTTCTTTCATAACACCACTCCAAGCTTTGAACATCAGTCATAAAATCATCCCAAGACCCAAAAAAAAACATGCATCTCACCTCCAACAGCTTGTTCTAATTGAAGCTGCATGTAGAAGCACTCTGTTGCTAAACTTATATGGAGACTTAGCTCCCACACCATGAACCTCTCAAGCCAATCTTCATATCGATTCATTGAAACAAGCTCTCATGCCAAGCTTGTACGTAGCTCCTCTTCACCATAGACCACCTCTAGCATCTTCTCCAACACTATTCCACTACATGCAACACATATTCAACTTCAGGAAAAGCACTTCCAACACAGCAAAATCATTCTAGTACCCACTGTATATCAAAATCTGTAGCACATATTCAACTTCAGGACCTCACAACAGTCCAATAAGCCCATTGCAACTCTCGAAAAAAAAAAACCTCACAAATTTAACTACTTATTGTTTTTAGTAATATGTACAAATAAATAGTTTTCTATTAATTTATCGCTATCAATCGAGGATCAAGTCTTTGAGGAGAAGATACTGGACACATATGGTTGCTTGCAAGAAGGAAGTTGAGGTTCCACCCCAAAACTAATTGGCAATGGGGAGAGTAGCCCAACTCCTTATAAACTCACGCCAAGTCCCTTAAATTTTTAATGTGGGATAAACGCTCTCAACCTCGAGCACATATATGCAGAGCTTCAAAATTACATATACCTTTACAAAATGTGGTTGTTTTGAAGTACATATAGAACTAGCTATGTTGATGCTCTTTTTGGGAGGGTCAACTTAGATAGAGGTGGAATGGTGGATGATGGGTGAAGGTGAGGACCTTTAGCATATGTGAGGACCTTTAGCATGTGTGTGAAGATTATGGCAAACAATAAATATAGAGAAGACGAGATATACATGGTTCACCCTTAATGAATGGACTATGTCCACACAGAAGTATGTTCTCATTATAATAATGTATGATTACATTTGTACATGGGGTTGGACCCAAATATAAAGATAAGAAGGGGGAAGCCCATTAAAGACAAAGCCCAGCCCAGGGATCCCCTCCTAAGTGGAGAGTGGTCTCCTCTTATAGGTGAGGGGGTGTCTTCATTTCCTGTAGTTTTCAGATATGGGACTCCTCTTGCTTTGCTTAGAGTTGTGACTTATGGTAATGCTTCTTTGGCTAAAGTGATGACCTCTCAAAGTATGGCACGTGGATGATCTAGCGTAGCTAGTTGCTTGGTCAGTTACGGTACCAATAGTAGTCCCCCAAGTACGCGAGTAAGAAGGTACTTCTTGATTGGGGACTTGTAATTTTAAGTGCACTGGTCGAGCAACACCATAATTCATCTTCTAAACTGTATAGTGCACTCACCATAGTCCCCAAGTTCCCGGGTAAGAAGGACATTCGAGGAAGGGAACTTGCAACAAAAAGCCAAGTGGTTTGCAAGTCCCTATTTTGTGATGTAAGGGTGCCGAAGGGCATCACAGTACAACGAAGGTAGAAGACTTGCATGTCGCAGAGAAGGTACTAAAGGGAAAGTAGGTGCCGAAGGCATAAGACTTGCATGTCACAAGGCGATGTGCCTAGGCATGAGGGTGCCAAAGGTATAAAACTTGCATGTCTCAAGGTGATGTGCCTAGGCATATGGGTGCCGAAGGCGACACAAAGCTTGCATATTGCAAGGCAATATGACTAGGCACGAGGGTACCGAAGGCAAAGAGGATGTCGAAGGCACAAAGCTTGCATGTCGCAGGGTGATGTGCCTAGGCAAGGGGGTGCCGAAGGCGAAGGGATGCCGAAGACGACACAAAGCTTGCGTGTTGCAAGGCAATGTGGCTAGGCACGGAGGTACCGAAGGTGACATAAGGCTTGTATGTTGCAAGGCAATGTGGCTAGACACGGGGGTTTCAGGGATGCCGAATACACAAAGCTTACATGTCGCAGGGCGATGTGCCTAGGTACGGGGGTGCCGAAGGAGAAGGGATGCCGAAGGCAACACGAAGCTTGCATGTTGCAAGGTAATGTGGCTAGGCATGGGGGTGCCGAAGGCGAAGGGATGCCGAAGGCGAAGGGATGCCGAAGGCGACACAAAGCTTGCATGTTGCAAGGCAATGTGGCTAGGCACTGAAAGGAGAAGGGATGCCGAAGGCGACACGAAGCTTGCATGTTGCAAGGCAATGCGGCTACGCACGGGGGTGCCAAAGGCGAAGGGATGTCGAAGGCGACACAAAGTTTGTATGTTGCAGGGCAATGTGGCTATGCACTGGGGTGCCAAAGGTAAATGGGATGCCGAAGAGACAAAGCTTGCATGTCGTAGGGCAATGTGCCTAGGCACGGGGGTGTTGAAGGTGAAGGGATGCCGAAGGCGGCACAAAGCTTGCATGTTAGATGGTAATGTGACTAGGCACGGGGGTGCCGAAGGCGAAGAGATGCTGAAGGCAATAAAAAGCTTGCATGTTGCAAGGCAATGTGGCTAGGCATGAGAGTGCTGTAGGCAAAGGGGATGCCAAAGGCACAAAGCTTGCATCCCTTCTCCTCTATACTCGTGGCTTTCCAGTAGAACACGATTTGTCATAAGCGGTACACAGTGCTTCTGTCTGGCAGTGTCACTTTCAAGCATTGGGGATGATTGTAAGCATGGTTGTTGACCTCCGAGTGTCTCTTTCTTTCTCGGTCAACAATGGTTATGAGTTCTTCGTTGCTTAGATCACGAATTTCTGTCCATGAAGGTAGGTAGATCCTGAAATCCTTGGATGGGCTGCTTCCAACACTTGTGCACTCGATGTAAAATTTTGCCTTGGAGTAGTGAGCTTCGTTTTTGTTGAACGGTGCTTGATTTCCTGGTATGCGAAGTGGCCTCAGCCCAATCCTTCCCTTCACACATTGATGGTAAGTAGAGACCACAAGTTTATGCTTGTTGAGCCATGGCCTTCCAAGTAAAGTATGGTAAGCCACATCTACGTCTATTACATAGAACTTAGTAAGTGATCGGATTGGTCCCACCTTCAAGTTTACTTGCATGTGCCTGACTGTGACTTCACTCTTAATCCCAAAACCGCTGATGCTTGTTTGAGATTGCCAATTTTGGATAATGGAATACCAGCTGCCGTAAGCACAGACAAAGGCAATATGTTGGCAGAGGAACCCGTGTCTACCAAAGCTCCTCTTATAAACACATCGTTGATCTGTCCTTACAAGTAAAGTGGCCTTCTATGATCCAGATATGGAACTTCTATGTCTTCGTCCATGAAGACAATAGCATTGTCATTTTCCAAGAATGACCTTGGTGGTTGAGCAGTGAAGCAATGAAGATTAGACTCTGCAGAGATGTTCATGAGAGCTACAGCAGCTGCTTTTCTTGCTTGAGGCCCAAAGCCAAGTTGGTCAAAAAGTGACTTGAACTTCGAGTTTCTTTGGAGGACCTGTGAAGTTGTGGGCCCCTGTTTCAGACTTAAGTAATGTTCCATCACGCTCGCTTTAGCCTCTGTAAGATTATGAAACGTTATAGCGGCTGTTTCCTGCTGTCCTTATGAAGCCCTCAAGTAGCATTCTTCCGGCATGTCTAAAATGAAAACTTCTTTGCCTGAATCATCACCTTATCCATCAACAAGTGGCCACGATGTGTTGTAACTTGAAGGTTCCTTCTCCATGTTTCCATAAGGTTCCCACATAGCTTCCGGCGGCTTTGGGTCATTCTTCCATGGGTGGCACAGTTCATCATCATCGAGCAAATCATCAGAACATGTAATGACAACGGCTACCTCTTTTCCTCTTCATTTTGGCAAGGGGTCTTCATCAATGATTTGCTTCCTAAAGGGAAGCTCAAGGACTCCTTCATATATTTTAGCATGTAAAATCCTCCTTAAGCTCTGACAAGCAGTGGTTGGATGCCTTACAAATTGATGATAACAGCAGTATCTAAGATCAATTTTCTCTTCTCTGGTAGGAATTTTGTAGGGTCTGAGGGGCTTGATTGCGCCATCAGCAATCATCATGTCAAGGATGGCATGGAATTCTTCATCTTTGCATGGTAGAGGCAGGTATGTCTCCCTATCCTTCCGTTTGTGCGAGTTGTAGTCATTGGATGGCTTGTCATCTATAGCTAAAGCTTGGTGCGTCTCCTTCTTCTCGCTCCTCCAAGTCCTCTATCCCGTTGGCTTGACGGGCTCTTCTTCCTCACTGCTTCCAGCAGCCAAGAAAATTGACTTATGCCAATATTCTCTAATAAACTCTATAATCTACCACAATATTACTGATGCAAATTTCGACAAGCGCCTCCTCATCTTTCTCATCGTAGCAATCCAACGCTAGGTCTTGGAACCTGTACACAAATTCCACGAGATCCTCGCCATGTTTTTGGTGAGTGTTGTTAAGTTGAGTGGTGGTAACTCTTTCTTCATGTTGGAAATACTTCTTACAGAACCTGCTTGCCAAATCTTCCCAAGAGCAAACAAAGCCTGGTGTGAACGTCGTATACCATGTGTAAGCACGATCGGTAAGGCTTTTCAAAAATTCTCGAAGCCGGAGATTATAATCACCAGCATGTGGTCCCAAGGCATCAATGAAACAGTCGACATGCTCCTTCGGGCTTCCTTTCCTTCCGTCGAAGAAGACAAAGCTTGGTGCTTCATAGCCTTTAGGATATGGCTGTTGGAGTAAGCTTGATAGATACGGCGGCTGAGGAAGGTACTTCTAATCCTCCTGGCTTTGACTTAGTTCTTTTTCTAGCATAGCAATAACGTCTTCTTGGGTGACAAAAGATGGTCCCTTTTGTTCAGACCCATTTCCCTCTAAGTCTCTCACATAGAATGGATGGCTGCAACAAGGTCTGTGAGGGTGAAAGCTCCCTCACTTGCACGTTCTTCTTCTCTAGATGAGGCATTTTGCCTTCATTCTAAATCACCATGGTTTGGCCTGACTTGGGAAGTCATGTTGTTGCTTCTGGTATTCTTTTTTGGAGGCATTGGTGAAGATAATGGCCTAATCTCTAGTGAAGTCACCAATTTATGTAGGGGCCTTTTTCTCCTGGCAGCTACAAATGGGGTGGGCTGCTGTAAAAAGCAAAGTGGATGAAATTACCCCCTGTGTCTGAGTTCAAAGATCTGACCCCAAAATGTTTCGAAAGGATAGTAAAGCCTTAGGAAACACATTCGTTACCTTCACCAATGAAAATAATGGGTGCTTACAGATAAATTCTTAGTGCTTACAGGTAGAATCTTAGCTTAGCATGAGTGGCTTGTAGCATGTGAGAAAAGTTGTCATGAGTTTAGCACTGAAGAGAAAATTAAGTGTTCCTTAAGGAAAGATGGGGTATTAAGGTATGAGAGAAAGGGTTTTGCAGAAAGGTTTGGTTGAGAATGAGGGAAAGATAAGAATTGGTGGCTTGAGTGTTTTTCCGGCAGCTTGAGAGGGCTCTATCAGTCTGCCAGAAGAGGAAAAATGGGGGAAAAAGATTAATGGAGCACGAATTTGCTACGTTTCGCAGATGAGAAAGGAAGCTTGCTCTCTGGATGTGGTTGATGTTTGTTGGGTAGAAGAGGCCTTATTTATAGCGCTGGAAACCACTCTTTTCCAAGAAACCCTAATGGCTTCTATCCAATTTGGCCAAGTCTTTCTCTTCCTTTCTCCTCTCATCCCTTTAATCATCCTATTTTGGTAAAATCTACTTTGCTCATTTGCACAAAATCAAAGATTTTTGGGAGCTCAATGCTCTTCCCGCAGCCACTTTAGTGAAAAACTCATATTCTCAGCCATCCATTTTTCTTTCTTTCCTCCCTTCTTTCATGGCCAGATCTGATAAAGGAAAGAAATGGGTATACATGCTGGTTCAAAAGATGCTCCTCTTCCTGGCAGCCTGCGTGATAAAACCCCCTGGTCCTTTGAATGTCTTTGCTCGAAATTTGTTCCTCCATCATGTGCTAGAGCTTCCTAGCAACTTTGTGTACATGGATCCTCTCATGACTTTTGTTTCTCAGGCAGGTGCTGATGGTTTTGCAGGTCCTTATTTTAGTTATATGAGCCTTCTAGGTCAATGGTTGGCTTATCAAATAAATGGGCCAACCTCACCAAGTGTTGGCCTATTTTGTTGAGGTATTGGGCTAATTTTGGTTAGGCTAATGGGCTATTTTCTCCTTTATGCTTACCCACATGTTTGAGCCTAAAAAATGAGCTTGAGTTCCGAGGCTCTCAAGCAATCCAGAACCTCCATTTCTCGGTCCATCAATGGGCCTCATGACAACTTATTACCATCCATACCACAATCCACTCAAGCAAGCCCCAGTTTGAGTGGATTGGGCCCACTTAGGCTTGTAGCGTGATTGGGTGTGCAACAATGATTTCCCGCTGGACATGGCATGTTTTTTTAATTATGATGATTGACGGGATAATTAGCATGGATTTGTAGAGCTAACGCATTCAATAATCTTAATCTCGATTCTTAGCATGAAGGATTATTTATTTGGCATGGCACGTGAAGTGTGACTCGTGCATGGTGGATCTTTGTGTGCTTCAAGTTGGGCCTTTTCTCAATAATGTGCCGTTTTTGGGTCAGGAATTTATTCAGGCCCAACCATGGATTTTTTGGGCCTCAACAAACTCCAAGCATTTCCTTCTCATACTCTACCAAGCTATAAACACCATAGCCTTCAAAACTCAAGCTTTTCCTTCCATTCTCCTTATCTTGAAACTCTTAAACCACCATAGCTAGAGCTTTAGACAACAAGTTCTCAACACCCAAACTCAAGCATATCCAACACCAAGCCAAGCACATGCATTAATTCTCATTTGTTAAATTTGTGGGTCTTTAGCTCCCACACTCCAAGCTCTCCTGCCAAGTTCATACAATCTCTATTCAATATGGGCAAATCATCTTCATCCATTTTCAGAGTTGCCGAAAATGTCAACACAAAACACGCAGCCACTGGAAGAATAGCAGAGTAATGAGTTTCTATGTATTCATATTTGACCTACTCCCCTTATTCACCTATCTATTAACTAACCATTTGATATCACCGCTTAGTTTTCCTTTTTCATGAATTACCTATGATATTTAGGCTAACTCGTATATTCCTACATGCAATTCGCCTATAGTATTTAGGTCAAATATGAATACATAGAAACTCATTAAGATCAGTGAAAACCTCCAACAAACATGTAAATCCTAGGAGTATAGTACTTACCCTAGGCGAATTACAAATCCTAATCACAAGAAGCAAGCCTCAAATTAAGTATGGTATTTACTCTAATTTGCATCCGATTAACTCAATTAAAAGTCTAGATGGTGATCAAGCATCAAGATAATCAACTAACATCAAACGACAATCAATAGATACGTAAAATAAGAAAACTAGATTATCATACTAGGGCTACATCATGCCCTAGCAACATAAAATTAGTTATACATAATCATAGAATTCAACATAAGAAAAAACATAAGGAAGAAAAAAATAAAACTTAGCCAATTGTGGTACTCTTCTGGCCTCTCCTATCTTTCCAAGTCTTTGCGTAACTCCAAGGGAGTTGTTTCTCATCCTTAAATAAAACACCACACGTCTATTCCTACTCTAGCTGGGCTTTTCAAGCCACCCAAAAATAAAGAAAAATATATTAAAACATAAATCTAAAATGGGTAAGTAATTGACTCATCTTCCGACTTTGACTGGGATAACATGTCAGTTACTTTGCATGCACGTTTGAGGTTGTTCCTCCTACAAGAAAATCCTGAAAATAAATATGTAAATTGTAGATCTTTGTCTTATCTTTCTAGTCATATATCGCACGCCTGGAGAAAAATCAGAAAAGTCTTCAAATAATCATTCTTCCACAGCAACACTGTTTTGATGAGATTAAACCTTATGCTGACTTAACTTCAAAGACTACTCTCATTGGCTACTCTGAAAATTATAGAAAAATTCCACAATCATCTTCAAGATCTTAGCTTTCATCTCTAACTGGTCTTGTACAAAAACTCCACCAAAAATTCATATTTCTGTTAAAAACCAACTACTTACTCTGGAAAGCTGAAAATTGAGAAAATAAAGTAATAAGTCCTTTTTAAATCCAATTCTCCTATAAAAACTAAGTATAAAGAGTACATATATTTGTAAATTTATGGACTTATCAAATACCAACAACTTAGATTTTGCTAGTCCTCTAGCAAAATGAAATGAAAAATAAAAACAAAAGAACAAAGACTCAACACAAACAAGCGATCGACTAACTTCCCAATATTGATCTTAGAGATAATCACCACCCATTAGCTAACTTCCAAGAAATAAGCAACAATAACTCAAGACTTTATTGAAGGGTTAACCAAACTTTAATTGAACAATTTGGAGTGTAGTGTGTGAAATAGCCAACATCAATAAAACCCACAACTTAAGCTTCACACAAGTTAAATAACCAAATAAGAACAAGCTTCAGCTTCAAATCTCATCATGGATGTTCACTCTAATAAAAGCACTCAAAATTTGACTAGTTATTGTCACTCATAAATATGTGAGAGGAATCAAAGTACTAGGATGTACTCACATAATTGAAATAGAAGTACAAGACATGAATAAAAGATCTCATAGAAAGATATCGAATACTTGAAAACCTTTTAAACCATCCGACCACAGTCCTTCCACTCCTATTCTCCACATGAGGAACCACACTTCTCCTTGGATCAAGTAGGACTTTCATTAAGGTTGTAATGGGGCTTAGGGTGATGGGTGAGACTAGAAAAAGATATGGATGAACAAACGAAGTCTAAGGACTAAGTAGAGCTTTCCATGCAATTATAACATCTTGCGCTTTAGCACATAACTTCATCTTGATATTGTCTTGAATTTTCTTTTTTTTTTCTTTTTTTTTCTTCACAATTTTCTTTTTTAACTCCATTAGCTTTCTAATCAATCCATGTAGTGAGTGTTAGGCCAATGCCTCCCAAGCTAGATAGCTTTAAGGCATTAAATGTAAAACACTCACAGGGCTTAATAACTCGAGCTGAAAAGACTTCAAAATGAGCTTTTTTTTTATATATATTTTATTTTTAAAAACAGTATCCTTTACTTTCCACATGATTGAACAATTTGTGCAATCCTCCCTTAACAATGAAAATACTCTTCAAAACTCCTTAGAAGGGTGTAGGATAAACATATGAAAGATGAAGGTGAGGAGAATTGGGTAAAGAATGAAAAAGGCTTATATCAAAGGCACGAGGGGTTAACTAGGGATAAAAGTGATGCAGGTTGGCTAGAAAGGCTCAAACGAAAGAAACAAGGCCTATTTTACTTCCTAGAATCCATGTGGTTCACGAAGTATGCCTCAAATAGATAATGAAATTAGTTCTAGCAAACAATTTAAACATCCTCAAGTACCAAAACAAAGAATAATGAGATCACAATGACGTAGACAAGAAATTTATAGAATATCATATAACACTCAAGAAAGGAAGGCATAGGCTCAAAAATTTACATAATGAGGGTTATATAAGTCTACACTAGCACTTATTTAGCCATTTAAATCATGTAAAATCTCCAATCGAAACTCATCTTAATATGGCTATGTGCATAAGGATTTCCCAAGTCTAATCACAAAAATAAGGCTAACACAAAAATAATGTGAAGAATTAGTGTCATGCTTGAAACTTCTTGACAGTAAATTGTCAATAAAATTCAATCTCATCATAGAATTGGGAAGTGACTACCACAAGACTCAAAGTAAAAGAAAATATTTTCGGGTTTTATGACATTTTTCTGGTTCTTTTTATTTTTTTAAGAGAAAGAAAAAAACGAAAATGAAAACAAAATAACAAAATAAAAACCAATTAAATAAAAACTAAAAGTTGAAAGGAATTGAAAACCAATAAACAAAACTGCACTTTTGACCTAGGTGCAAAGAATTACATGTATCTCACAAAATACTTTGCCAAAGTTCACGTTCTTTATATGGTTGAATTCAGAACTAAAAAACAAAGAATGCAATGCAGGCCAAAATACCAAAAGAAAAGAAAAGAAAAGAAAAAAGCAGGCAAGAACAGAATTTGAAACAAAGTAAGAAGACTGCTGCATACACTAAGAAAACAAAGAACTCAATACTAAGAAAACAAAGAACTCAATCACCCACAATTTAAAACAAACATATTGTCCTCAATTGTTTAAAACAACGAAAACTAAGGCTTGCAAAATCAATTAAAGAGAGAGAGGGTGTGAGAACTTCTCGGGTTTGTGTAGGTGTATGGATGAGCAAAATGTAGAATATGTTGAAGTGAGATGATAGACAACGCAACGAACTCAAACACCCACAACTTGTTTCTTGGAATGTCATTGGACCCGGAATAACACCTAGATGCCTCTGATTGTGATGACATCTTGTCTGAATTTGATCTGAAAATTTGACTCTTAGTGACGAAAAATCTGAAGAACACTGTCGCAGAATCCTTTTAGCCACGAAAATTCTTGATGAACAGCCGTTGCTAAAAACCTTTGGTGACAAAAAATCTTCAAATTTTTGGGCAAAACAACAACTATGTTTTTTGGGGTTTTTGGTCCTTTTTTGAGCTTCAAATCATCCTAAAACATAATGTAGGCGACCTGAGACCCCCAAACCTAGTTCAAATCATCATAATAACCATTCTAAACATGTTGGTGATTACAAATTGACCTTAAAAACAACAAAAAAGACATTACGCAAAAATTTTGATTTTGACCAAAATAAGAACCTACTAAGCTATGTTGCTATTTTCTGGCATATAAACTCAACCAATGACAAAAACAAAAAAAAAAACAAAAAACAAAAAAAACAAAAAAATTTATGTAACACATTTGAAACATGCTGCAAACATCCTAGGGCTAGAAAAATGCGAAATTTTTTCTTTAGAACACAAAATCCTTTGTTTGATGACGCAAAACTTAACAAAAATAAAAATATGAAAATGTACGAGAAATCACCCATAAACTAAAAACAAAAGCAAAAACAAAAGTTGAGAATCCTGAGGTGCCTCCCAAGAAGCGTTTCTTTATATTCATGGGCTAGACATTTCGAATGTCTACGGTGGTGCCGAATTAGCAAAGAATGCCTACTTCTTCCATGTAGTGCTTGGGCTGTTGTCCAAACTCCTTGCGAACAATAGCCTTGTCATGCAATGTCTTGGTGTGATCCTTGGCAAGGAGACGCCACAAGGGACGGCTCATCTTGGATAACTGTTTGATAAAATTTGGTTGGTCCAAGGGAATAACGCATGTGTTTCATGTATGGAGCCATTTGGCTTTCAACACCTTAAACTCAATGGATTCGCTTTGAACTCTCAAAGTTAAAGTTCCTTATTGTACATCAATCAATGTACCGGAAGTAGCAAGGGTCGACCTAGCAAGAGTCAGATGTCATGGTCTTTCTCCATGTCAAGAACAAAGAAATCAGCCGGCAACACAAATTGCTTCACACTGATTAACATGTCTTAAATGATTCCTTTAGGATATGTGATTGTTCTATCTGTAATTCGAAGAGAAACGGTAGTACTCTTAAGCTCTCCAATACCGAATCGCTGAAAAATAGACAAAGGCATAAAGTTAATGCTTGAGCCTAAATCTAAAAATGTTTTATCAAATTGCACATCACCAACAATACAAGGAATTTTAAAACTCCTTGGGTCCTTTAGTTTTGGAAGCAATTTCTTGAGCAACACCATGCTACACTCTTCAGTTAACAACACTTTCTCATGCACTACGAATTTTCTCTTGTTTGTACATGCATCCTTCAAAACTTTTGCATAAGAAGAAAATTGTTTGATGGCGATTAGCAATGGAATATTGATATGAACCTTTTGGATTTGATCTTTCTTTTGTTTATGGACTGGTTGGGCTGCTGGAAATGGAAGTGGGGGAACATAAATCCCTTCTTTCATTGGGACGATTTGATAATCATTAGCGGTTTTTTTAGAATCACCTAGTTTGCCTTGAGTAGGTGCTAGAAGTTGTCATTTAGTTTCTTCTCTTCTTTTCCAGCACTTGTCATGACTTCTTCTCATCTATCATATGACTTGCCACTTCTTAGAGTTCTAATGGACTTGACGTGCTCAACATTTCGAGGATTAATTTCGAGTTGGCTTGGGAATGTGCCTTGCGCCATCTCATGCACAATAGTTGTGAGCTAGCCTACTCGAGTTTCTAACTTAATGATGGACGCTTGCATAGTATTCTGATTTTGTTGAGAAATCCGTACAAACTAAGCAATTAAGTCCTCCAACGCTGGTTCTAAGGCTCACTTGAAGGCTGCATTTGCTACTGGAAGGGATGGCTAGAACTAGCTTGTTGTTGCTCGTTGCTCCATGAAAAATTTGGGTGGTTATGTCACCCCAGATTATAGGTGTTCGAATATGGATCATTCTGAGGTCGCTGAAAAGAGTTAACTTGGAGAACTTGCTCAGAACCTTGCGTAGTAGATGAACAAAGTTCCATTAGTTGAGTAGGGTTAGATTAAATTGTGCAAACTTGCTGTGGGGGAGGTGGAATAACAACACACATAAGAGTTTTAAGTTTTTTCTCAAGGCTTGAAATTTGAGCAGCAACCGCAATGTTGGGGTCGATTTCATGAACTTCTGCCTCCTTTGACTGCTCATTTCCCCATTGTTGATTATTATTGGCAAGCAAATCAATTGATCAAACGCTTCTTGAGGTGTCTTCTCCATCAATGCACCTCCACATGCAGAGTCAACGATTCGTTTGTTTCCAGTCGTAAGTCCATAAAAGAAGTGCATCTACATCCAATCAATAATGCCAGGATGAGGGCATTTTTGCAGCAACTCTCTAAATCTCTCCCAAGCTTCATAGAATGGCTCTTGCTCTCCTTAAGTAAAATACATGATATCTCTTCCAAGTTAATTCGTTTTCTATGTAGGGAAGAATTTATGGAGAAATTTTTGTGCTTAGCCCTCCCATGAATTAATGGATTCAGCTAGCAGTGAGTGAAGCCAAGCTTTGGCTCTATCCTTTAATTGAAACAGGAACAATTTCAGCCTAATTAACCACTTCATCATAGACATTTTGGATCTCGATGGTGTCACAAATGTCGAAAAATTCCCAAATATGCATGTTAGGATCTTTATTCGGCTTGCCATAGAAAGATCGTAACAAGTGAATCATTTTTCACTTGAGTTCAAATGAATTTGCTTCAACTTCTAGTACTACAATACATGATAGGGTGTTGGAAAGAGTTGGGATGGAGTACTCCTTCAGAGCTCAAGCAGGTTGTGCTTGTTCCATTGCTTCCTCTTGCTCTAATTGTTGTTCCCTAACATTCTTGTCCTCTTCTTGTTTATATTTTCAATGGAACCTCCGTCTTCTTGATGTTCTAGTGAGTGAGTGAATTTGTCTTTTCGTTTCCTAACTATTTTCTCAATCTCAGGATCAAACTACATGAGATCTTGACCTTGAGACTGTCTACAAGTCATACACTGAGTCGAACTTAATAAACAAGACAAACAAGAAGCACAAATCAATTCCAATACTCTAAAATTTTCCAGTAAATTTTTAAAAAATAAAAATAAAATAAAACTAAGAAAACAGAAATTAATTATAATATATATATATAATATACAACAAAACAAAAAGAAAACTGAAAAGCTAAATTAAGATTGAACTAAATCGTAGTTGACGACGACAGTCCCCGGCAACAATGCCAAAAACTTATTGTGAATTTTAGACAACCTGCAAAATGGAGATTATAAAGATTAGTCTAAACACAAATTATACTCGCAAGTGCACAAGGTCAATTGTAATTTAGTATGGCAAATACGAGGTCAATCCCATGAAGATTGAGTTCGACTTCCAATTAGTCTAACCTAATTTACTTCACAAAATACTTTAACTACTCCAATTATATAAACAAGAAATTAAACACGTAGCATACACACATAAACACAAAAAAGGTTTTTGAAATGATGATTTAATTAACAATGAAATTAAAAAACAAAACAAGTAGAAAGTCATGAAACACAAAGATGAGAAATTCCAATTGACAAAAGCACGAGGACAATGAATTCATCACTAGTAATCGGATCTAGCCTCTTATTCACCTACCTATTAACTAACCATTTGATGTCGTCGTTTAGTTTTCCTTTTTCATGAGTTACCTATGGTATTTAGGCTAACTCGTATATTCCTACATGCAATTCGCCCATGGTATTTAGGTCAAATATGAACACATAGAAACTCATCTTTGGGTTTTTGAAATGATGATTTAATTAACAATGAAATTAAAAAACAAAACAAATAGAAAGTCACGAAACACAAAGATGAGAAATTCCAATCGACAAAAGCACTAGGACAATGAATTCACCACTAGTAATCGGATCTAGCCTCTTATTCACCTATCTATTAACTAACCATTTGATGTCGTTGCTTAGTTTTCCTTTTTCATGAATTACCTATGGTATTTAGGCTAACTCGTATATTCCTACATGCAATTCGCCCATGGTATTTAGGTCAAATATGAACACATAGAAACTCATTAAGATCAGTGAAAACCTCCAACAAGCATGTAAACCCTAGGAGTATGGTATTTACCCTAGACGAATTACAAATCCTAATCACAAGAAGCAAGCCTCAAATTAAGTATGGTATTTACTCTAATTTGCATCTGATTAACTCAATTAAAATTCTACATGGTGATCAAGCATCAAGATAATCACCAAGTTATTAAGAGCAATGATTAAGAATCCAACATCAAACGGCAATCAATAGATATGTAAAATAAGTACTAGATTATCATACCAGGGGTACATCATGCCCTAACAATAGAAAATTAGTTATACATAACCATAGGATTCGGCATAAGCAAAAACATAAGGAAGAAAAAATAAAACTTAGCCAATTGCGGTACTCTTCCGGCGTCTCCAATCTCTCCAAGTCTTTGCGTAACTCCAAAGGAGTTGTTTCTCATCCTTAATTAAAACACCACACGTCTATTCCGACCTTATCTGGGCTTTAAAGCCTTCCAAAAATAAAGAAAAACCTACTTTTAAAAAAAATTCCAAAATGGGTAAGGAATTGACTCCTCTTCCTACTTTGACTATGATAACACATTAGTTACTTTGCACACACGTTTGAGGTTTTTCCTCCTCCGCAAATTCGAGAAAAATATGTAAATTGTAGGTCATTGTCTTATCTTTCCAACCATATATCGCACACATTGAGGAAAAATCAGAAAAATCAGAAAAGTCTTCAAATAATCATTCTTCCACAACAACAAAGTTTTGACAGGATTGCAACTTATGCTAACTTAACTTCAAAGACTGCTCTCATTAGCTGCTCCGAAAATTCTAGAAAAATTCCACAATCATCTTCAAGATCTTAGCTTTCATCTCCAACTGGTCTTGTCAAAAACTCCACCAAAAAGTTGTATTTCCGTTGAAAACCAATTACTTGCTCTGGAAAGCTGAAAATTGAGAAAATAAAGTAATAGGTCCTTTTTAAATTCAATTCTCCTACAAAAACTAAGTCTGAAGAGTACATAAATGTATAAATTTATGGAATTATCAGTAACTAAAGGGGCTTCTCCCATTATGTATGTGGATATTGGAGTCAATTCAGATCATTGTGTGCTGTTTGAATTTAAGTGGCAAAATACATTTTACCTGACGTAATTTTTTTTGTAATTTCCTTCTTTGACATATGCACAAAACAAGAATTAATTATACGTGAGCAGACATTCATGAGTAACCTTCGTGGCTAAAAAGAGAAAAGAAATCGAGAACCATGTATGTTGTTGTGACCAGACATTGTAAATGTGTAAAGGCTCGGAATACTATTGTGTGTCGTGACCAGACATCCAGGTATCCTTTCCCACAGAAAAATAAAATAGAAAACATTGAAAAACATGTATGTTGTCGTGACCGATTTCGAGAACCTTCATTGCAATTTAAAACAAGTATTGAAAATCATGTCTTGTCGTATGTTGCATGTAATTTTGCGGCCATATTAGTCAATTGAGTAGTTAATTAACTATTTTATTGATGACTTGCTTACGAGTTTTTCAGGGATTTGTACAAATAAATACTTTTCTATTAATTTTATTGGTATCAATCAAGGATCAAATTTTTTGGTGGTTTTTTGACCCCAAAAATATATATATATATATATATATATATATTCCCGTAGTTATTGTTTGTTTTATTTTTTATAATCAAAGCCATATCATAATTTACTTAAAGGACAAAGCCAGGTAGTGGAAATTTTCCAATGATTTACATATGTTATTGTGATTTATAGGGATATTTATAGAAATGTCACCTAAACTTATACCTTAGTTTCAATTTGTCACCTTGAAATTTTTTTAAAGAGAAATGTCACCTGAATTTTTCAAAATTTATAATTTGTCATCTGACTTTAACATCATCCAATTTTTCATCCATAATTAAGGGTATTTTAGTCTTTTCATTTTTAAGGGTGGTTTAAAAATGAAAAAATCATTATACAAAATTGTATATATATTTTAAAATAAACCATTAAAAATCAAGATTCTTTCCTACCAAGCATTAAAAAATTTAAAATTGCTTTTTTTTTTTTTCCATCTGGGGGTGGGTTGCAAGTGGGGATGGGGTGCTCAGGTCTTGGGGGAGAAAAAAAAACAGAGGAGAGGGGAGTGGTGGTTGGGGAGGAAGGGAGAATAGAGAGAAACGACAGGGGGATGGAAAAAAAATGCAATTTTCAATTTTTTAATGTATGGTAGGAAAGAATCTTGATTTTTAATGGTTTATTTTAAAATATATATACAATTTTGTATAATGATTTTTCCATTTTTAAACCACCCTTAAAAATGAAAAGACTAAAATACCCTTAATCATGGATGAAAAATTGGATGATGTTAAAGTCAGATGACAAATTATAGATTCTAAAGAATTCAGGTGACATTTCTCTTCTTCTTTTTTTTTTTTTTTTTTTTTTTTTTTTTTGCCATTTTTAAACCACCCTTAAAAATGAAAAGACTAAAATACCCTTAATCATGGATGAAAAATTGGATGATGTTAAAGTCAGATGACAAATTATAGATTCTAAAGAATTCAGGTGACATTTCTCTTCTTCTTTTTTTTTTTTTTTTTTTTTTTTTTTAAGGGGAAATTTTAAATTAGG